>WNWK01014595.1:0-50774 GCA_009830355.1 Cherax destructor | reverse complement strand
GTAGCTGTGGTGGTAGCTACAACAAGGTAGCTGTGGTGGGTAGCTACAACAAGGTAGCTGTGGTGGGTAGCTACAACAAGTAGCTGTGGTGGGTAGCTACAGCAAGGTAGCTGTGGTGGGTAGCTACAGCAAGGTAGCTGTGGTGGGTAGCTACAGCAAGGTAGCTGTGGTGGGTAGCTACAATAAGGTAGCTGTGGTGGGTAGCTACAGCAAGGTAGCTGTGGTGGGTAGCTACAGCAAGGTAGCTGTGGTGGGTAGCTACAGCAAGGTAGCTGTGGTGGGTAGCTACAGCAAGGTAGCTGTGGTGGGTAGCTACAACAAGGTAGCTGTGGTGGGTAGCTACAACAATGGTAGCTGTGGTGGGTAGCTACAGCAAGGTAGCTGTGGTGGGTAGCTACAGCAAGGTAGCTGTGGTGGGTAGCTACAGCAAGGTAGCTGTGGTGGGTAGCTACAGCAAGGTAGCTGTGGTGGGTAGCTACAGCAAGGTAGCGTGTGGTGCTAGGTAGCTTGACAAGCAAGGTAGCTGTGGTGGGTAGCTACAGCAAGGTAGCTGTGGTGGGTAGCTACAGCAAGGTAGCTGTGGTGGGTAGCTACAGCAAGGTAGCTGTGGTGGGTAGCTACAGCAAGGTAGCTGTGGTGGGTAGCTACAGCAACGTAGCTGTGGTGCTTAGTGTCAGGGGAACGCCTTCCACCTGAACAAAAAAGTAATGGAAAAATAAAAAAAATAAAAAATGGACTTTTCTGGAGTTTAATTACAAAAAAATAAAAAAAAGAAATTGGCCGATGGGGTTGTGGTAAGGTGTAGGTTGGAGACTAAGGCCCAGGATAGGTCTCAGATGTTGACGAGATGATGAAGGTTATTCTGGGCAGATGTAGGGAGTCTCCTATGCCACTTTGTCGAAGTACGTATGAAGACGTAGTAGAGGTTGAGTAGTAGAAATAATCAAAGTGGGAAAGACTTAAATCTGTCTCCTGTGGATCTCAGCGTCTGTTCGGACTGACCAAGCCAGTAGCAGAGCTGATCAGGAGAAGAGAGGAGGTGAAGTCTTTCCCACTTTGATTATTTCTACTACTCAACTTCTACTACGTCTTCATACGTACTTCGACAAAGTGGCATAGGAGACTCCCGATGCATTTCTCAGGTATTTCACAGAATCCAACAAATTTGAGTCTGGGACACGTAAGTTCCCCCGTCTTCTAATAACACGTTTATTTTTCCACTATAATCTACCTTGTCCATAATTACTATCGCATTTGCTTTATCTGTTTCGTAAGATCGTAGACTTTTACGAAACGGATAAAGCAAATGCGATAGTAATTATGGACAAGGTAGATTATAGTGTAAAAATTAACCCATGGAACATTCTGTTCATTTCATACGACACATCAGCCATTGAAGATTGATGCTCTTCAGAATTGCTATATTTTAATCAGAAGAAATCTCTAAACTCGAATTCGATTCAAGTAATAGAAAGATTAGACCAGTTCCTTGGATCAAGAACCACTCACCAGCATCAAGTGGAAAATAATGCAATAAGGTAAAATTAAACTATTTTATTCTGAAGTTAAATGTAGGAAAATGGCCAATCATAGGAGCCATTCTCCATTATTCACACTGAAACAAAAATACGAGAATAGCCTAGGTAGCATTGTGCACAGGGCTCCCACACATTGTGCACAGGGGTCCCACACATTGTGCACAGGGCTCCCACACATTGTGCACAGGGCTCCCACACATTGTGCACAGGGCTCCCACACATTGTGCACAGGGCTCCCACACATTGTGCACAGGGCTCCCACACATTGTGCACAGGGCTCCCACACATGCAAATACCACCATGATTATTGACACACTACACAAGTGTTGAAACCTGAAACTGATCGAATAAACCATTCTTGAATCTTGAATAATAACGAAAATTTGTGAAAAAAAAATCAAACAAAAATGCTGCTGAAAATGTTTGGACAACTAGGAAAGTCTTCCCTTGTTAAACTTAAAAACGCCTAAATCCAATTATTTATATATTTTTCTAGTTTGCGTTTCACATTTACATACTATTCGAAACTTTATATATCCTATAAGAATTAATTATATATCGACATAATTGACACCTACAGAGCTCAAAATTAATAACAATACTTATTAAGATATACCAGTATATTTTGGGTTTCAAGCTGATCAGAAGAGGGAAAAAGTTTGCTTAATATAATTAACATTTTATATTTATGCAGCTCAGAATGAATGACGAGCTGTGTTGTAATAAAGTCCACCATTGCTGAAGGTTTGAAAACGATCAGAAAACACATTCTCGCCTAATTGATCTAATTTCAGTGATTATAAGTTTAATTATTTCCAGTAAATTTTCAAATTTGTACCAATTCAGATTAAACTTATCGGTTATCTTCCTTATTATACAATGCATTGTTAATAATATTTTGAAGCCAGTCAAACGAAGCCTTCTTTAATTATTGAATAAAAAATAAAATCAATATTTATTCAATAAATTTGACAAATAGGAACTTATACCAGGCACTGACGGTGAGAACCTCGCTTTCAGAAAACTACACAAGTGATGAAAATTGGAGCCGAGTTATTCTCCAGTTATGACAGGGATTCCAACTATCCCAAGGTTATTTTTACTATTTTACTGCATCAGTAAATTTGCCAGGACGAAACGAAGATTAATGGATACTATTCTGGCCCTTAGATGCATCAGCCATTAAATATTGAAGCCGTTCAGAAGAGGTAAACTGAAATTTAATAAACGTGAACAAAAATTTCAAATCTGCACCTAAATATCTGAATTTCTCTCTCCGCAGATGACGATTATTTTTTTGGATACCTCTTATGAACGTTTGAAGTTCCGTCACCGAGGATTTTGCAAATTATCCGAGCCATTCCCGGGTGCTAGGACTGGGATTAATAACTTAGGTCATAGGACACGTGAACATGTCAATTTGGTCCTCATTACCTTAGTAAAGTTGAAAATTTGAAGCAGAATGGATGAGGCGTTCTAGAGTTGTGAACAAAATAAAATCGAAAAGTAGGAGGAAAAAATCAGGCAACCTAATAAAGGTCTCCCTTCGGGGATACCTAATAAAGGTCTCCCTTCGGGGATACCTAATAAAGGTCTCCCTTCGGGGATACCTAATAAAATCGCTGTGTGGGAGAGACTTTGTGATTATTAGACGTATCCCCTGCATCTGAGTGTCATTTAGACCATTCTGTCAGTATTTACGTAACATTCCAATTTCCAGATTATCTTCCCATAACTACTAAATTATTTTTTTTTATTAACACATCGGCCGTTTCCCACCAAGGCAAGGTGGCCCGACAAAGAAAAACTTTCATCATCATTCACTCCATCACTGTCATGCCAGAGGGTGCTTTACACTACAGCTACAAAACTGCAACATTAACATCCCTCCTTCAGAGTGCCGGCACTGTACTTCCCATCTCCAGGAATCAAGTCCGGCCGGCCGGTTTTCCTGAAACCCTTCATAAATGTTACCTTGCTTTCACTCCAACAGCACGTCAAGTCCTAAAAATCATTTGTCTCCATTCGCTCCTATCTAACACGCTCACGCACGCTTGCTGGAAGTCCAAGCCCATCGCTAACAAAACCTCCTTTACCCGCTCCCTCCAACCTTTTCTAGGCCGACCCATACCCCGCCTTCCCTCCACTACAGATTTATACACTCTCAAAGTCATTCTATTTTGATCCATCCTCTCTACATGTCCAAACCATCTCAACAACCCCTCCTCAGCTCTCTGGATAATAGTTTTGGTAATCCCGCACCTCCTCCTAATTTCCAAACTCCGAATTCTCTGCATAATATTCACACCACACATTGACCTCAGACATGACATCTCCACTGCCTCCAGCCTTCTCCTTGTTGCAACATTCACAACCCATGTCTCACACCCCTCCAGGATTGTTGGCATAACTATACTCTCATACATTCCCCTCTTTGCTTTCATGGATAAAGTTCTCTGTCTCCACAAGCTCCTCAGTGCACCACTCACATTTTTCCTTTCGTTAATTCTATGATTCACCTCATCCTTTATATACCCATCTGCTGACACATCCACTCCCAAATATCTGAACACATTCACCTCCTCCATACTCTCTCCCTCCAATCTGATATCCAATCTTCCGTTATCTATTTTTTTTTTTTTGTTATCCTCATCACCTTACTTTTTCCTACATTCAGTTTTAATTTCCTTCTTTTACATAGCCTACCAAACTCATCAACCAACTTCTGCAACTTCTCTTCAGAATCTCCCAAAAGCACAGTGTGTTTGATTCTTTATCTTTTAACTCCACACCTCTTGCCAACACCCGAGCATTCACTTCTCTTACAACTTGTTACGATTCGAACCTTCGTCTAGGGGCAGGTTACACTTCGCAACAATATCACTTTGAGAAGAAACTTAGAATCTTATAAAATCAGGTAATAATGAGAGTTCAAGAACCCTTTTCCGTTTTTTATTAAAACCTTAAATGCTTATCTGATGTATATAACAAGATCACTTGAATATCTCATAGTCCGATCTTTTTCAATCACATAAAATTAGAGTATGTATAAGAGCGCTTATAGTAACACTACAATCAGTGTCAATAGACACACAAACACTTTAGAGTCTATATATATACACCCGGTTAACACAGTTCTCTTGAGTAACACTTAGAAGATATTATAATACGTCACTGAATTCCACAACGAATTCCTGCGATAATAATCCAATAGATTCTTAGCAAACAGTTCATCTAAAGAGTAAGAGAGCTTAATCCAGAATATCGATAAAGAGCTGAGCCCATCTTCACCATGTCAGAGGTAAGTGAGAACTCGGTTTCTTCTAGGGTTTGTTCACCGTGTCAGGGGTGAGAAAGAACTGTCCTCTATGAAAGATCGCTAATAACTCACTCAGGTGAGGCCGGTGGTCACATCATTGGGTACGATGACTGAGGGGGAAGGCCGGCTGGTACGTAAACAAGTACCCGGCACTCCAACTAGTGGTCTCTCAATCTGTGTAGACCACACATAAAAGCCTAACTAATACAATCCAATAAAATATAAGGTAATATCCTAGTATCATGATACACGAGGTCAGATAATAATATAAGGGCAGAAATCTATACTTTAGCTAATAGTGTAGAAATCCGCTTTATAATATTAAGTGATACCTTTGAATATTACTCTCATTAATGTCGGGCCAGGGCATACCCGTAACACAACTCCATCTATAAATATATTGAACAACCATGGTGACATCACACATCCTTGTCTAAGGCCTAGTTTTACTGGGAAATAATCTCCCTCTCGCCTACATACTCTAACCTGAGCCTCACTATCCTCGTAAAAACTTTTCACCGCTTTCAATAACCTACCCCCTATTCCATACATTTGCAACATCTGCCACATTGCCCCCCTATCCACCCTATCATATGCCTTTTCCAAATCCATAAATGCCACAAACACCTCTTTATCCTTATCTAAATATTATTCACCTATATGTTTCACTGCAAACACTTAGTCTACACACCCCCTACCCTTCCTAAAGCATCCTTGTTCATCTGCTATCCTGCTCCCCGTCTTACTCTTAATTCTTTCAATAATAACTCTACCATACACTTTACCAGGTATTCTCAACAGACTTATTCCCCTATAATTTTTACAATCTCTTTTGTCCCCTTTGCCTTTATACAAAGGAACTATGCATGCTCTCTGCCAATTCGTAGGTACCTTACCCTCTTTTACATTTATTAAATAAAAACACTAACCACTACAAAACTATATCCCCACCTGCCTTTAACATTTCTATCTTTATCCTATCTATCCCAGCTGCTCACTGCCTCACGAACTTCCCCCACACTCGCAACTGGTTCTTCCTCACTTTTATAAGATGCTATTCCTCCATGCCCTATACACGAAATCACAGCTTCCCTATCTTCATCAACATTTAACAATTCCTCAAAATATTCCCTCCATCTTCACGATACCTCTAACTCTCCATTTAATAACTCTCCTCTCCTATTTTTAACTGACAAATCCATTATTTCCCTAGGCTTTCTCACCTTATTAATCTCACTCTAAAACTTTTTCTTATTTTCAACAATATTTGTTGATAACATCTCACCCACCCTCTCATTTGCTCTCTTTTTACATTGCTTCACAACTCTCTAACCCTCTCTTTTTCTCTCCATATACTCCTCTCTCCTTGCATCACTTCTACTTTGTAAAAACCTCTCATATGCTAACTTTTTCTCTCTTCTCTCTTTACATCATCATTCCACCAATCGCTCTTCTTCCCTCCCGCACCCACTTTCCTATAACCACAAACTTCTGCTGAGCACTCTAACACTTTATTCTTAAACTTACCCCATTCCTCTTCTACCCCATTGCCTATATTCTCACTAGCCCATCTGTCCTCTAACAGTTGTTTATATCTTACCCTAACAGCCTCCTCCTTTAGATTATAAATCTTCACTTCTCTCTTACTTGCTGTTTCCATTCTCCTTGTATCCCATCTACCTTTTACTCTAACTGTAGCTACAACTAAAAAGTGATCTGATATATCTGTGGCCCCTCTATAAACATGTACATCCTGAAGTCTACCCAACAGTCTTTTATCTACCAATATGTAGTCCAACAAACTACTGTCATTTCGCCCTACATCATATCTTGTATACTTATTTATCCTCTTTTTCTTAAAATATGTGTTACCTCTAACCAAACCCCTTTCTGTACAAAGTTCAATCGAATAATCCCCATTATCATTTACACCTGGTACCCCAAACGTACCTACCACACCCTCTCTAAACGCTTCTCCTACTTTAGAATTTAGGTCCCCTACCACGATTACTCTCTCACTTGGCTCAAAAGTTCCTACACACTCGCTTAACATCTCCCAAAATCTACACTCCTCTCTTCTCCAGGTGCATACACACTTATTTTGACCCACTTTTCACATCCGACCCTTTTTTTAATCCACATAATCCTTGAATTTATATATTTATGTTTCTTTTTCTCTCTCCATAACTGATCCTTCAACATTATTGCTACCCCTTCCTTATCTCTAACTCTCTCAGATACTCCTGACTTAATCCAATTTAGTTCTCCCCACAGAAACTCGCCTACCCCCTTCAGCTTTGTTTCGCTTAGGGCCAGGACATCCAACTTCTTTTCATTCATAACATTAGCAATCATCTCTTTCTTATCATCCGCACTACATCCACGCACATTCAGACAACCCAATTTTGTAAAGTTTTTCCTTATCTTGTTTTTAGTAATTTATACAGGAGAAGGGTTTACTAGCCCATTGCTCCCGGCATTTAGTCGCCTCTTACGACACGCATAACTTACGGAAGAAGAATTCTGTTACACTTTCCCATGGAGATATGCAGAAATAAACAAGAACAAAAACTTGGAAGAAAAATGCAAGAAAAACCCAAAGGGGTTAGTATATATATGCTTGTACATGTATGCGTAGTGTGACCTAAGTGTAAGTAGAAGTAGCAAGACATACCTGCAACCTTGCATGAATATGAATAATAATTAACAATAACTTTAGTAAAACGATTATCCACTCTAAACGATTGGAAAGAAGTAAAAAATAAATGAGTCCTAGTGTAAAATAATTCATGCGTGAGATATTCTTCACTCTAAATTGGATTTTCCAAGTGCGTTCCCTGGTGCTCGGGTTATATCTCATGCAGTCACCCATAAAAAGGGACGAGACCCACTTACTGCTAGGACCGTTTATAATTATGTCAGGGGCATTAATCCTGGCCCAAATACGTCCCGTATCTTTTTTTTTTTTATTATTTAGTCGATGAATAATAATCAAACCCACAAATTTTGGTCACTATGAGATTTGAGAAGAATCTCCTAGTGAGCAAACCCATAAACCCAGCCCCTTCCTCCTCGATGCACGCGCTATAATTAGTACAGGTCAACCATGAACGTCTAATGCAGCAAATCATAGAAATATGTATGGGTAAATGTATGAATTCATACGTGCATGTATATATTCTTGCTTGTAAACATGTATATATATGTATGGATTTAGCTGTGCTTGCGTACGTGTGCGTGTGTGTACTCACCTATATGCACCCACTTATATGAGGGTTGCAGGGGTCGATTCACAGCTCCTGGCCCGCATTTTCGCTGGTCGCTACTAGGTCTACTCTCTCCCTGCTTCAAGAGCTTTATTGTACGTCTTCTTAAAACTATGTATGGATCCTGCCTCCACTACATCACTCTCCAGATTGTTCTACTTCCTGACAACTCTGAGGCTGAAGAAATACTAACATCCCTATCACTCATCTGTGTCCCATCTCTGAAACATTCTGTCCCTATATGTGGTTATGTCGTTATCATGTTCTCTCTATCCCTCCTGTCCTTCAGTGTCGACAGATCGATTTCCCTTAACCTCTCCTCGTATGGCATACCTCTTAGCTCTGGGACAAGTCTTGTTGCAAACTATTGATGGTGTGGTCACCATCATTCTGTTACTCTCATCATATTCATGTTTTGGTCTTCTGCTGATCGGTGGCGGGTTGTACATCACTAGAAGTGTTCCTACTATGCAGTCATCCGCTTCACCTCTGACTAGTTCTCCCGTCTCTTCAAAACTCCATCAGTTTTTGATGAAGAGTGCAACTCCTCCTTTCCTCTGTTTAATCTGTCTTTCCTCAGGATCTGATATCCAGACAGGAATAACACATCTGCTATCACAGCACGCGATAAAACACCTCAATTACTGGGAACGCTTGAAGTTCCTAAACCTGTACTCCCTAGAACGCAGGCGGGAGAGATACATTATTATATACACTTGGAAAATTCTAGAGGGATTAGTACCAAACTTGCACACGAGAGTCACTCCCTATGAAAACAAAAGACTCGGCAAACGATGCAACATCCCCCCAATGAAAAGCAGGGGCGCCACTAGCCCGATAAGAGACAACACAATAAGTGTCAGCCAGCATACGTAAGGAGGATTACCAATAGACCCCTGGCTGTCTTCAAGCAGGCACTGGACACCTAAAGTTAGTACCTGACCAGCCTGGCTGTGGTTCGTACATTAGATTGCGTGCGGCTAGCAGTAACAGCCTGGATGATCAGGGCCTGGTCCACCATGAGGCCTGGTCACAGACCGGGCCGAGGGGGTGTTGATCCCCGGAACTCTCTCCAGGTATACTCCAGGTATATCCTCATAAGCTTTGTCTCTGTGAGTGCTATGATGTCCGGGGATGCCTCGGTGATTTTTTTCCTGCCACTCATCACTCTTATTTGTTATTCCATCTGTGTTAGTATACCATACCTTCAGCTTCCTTTCCACAACTGTATTCAGGGGTGGGAGGGGTTGGTGCAGGCTGAGGGTGTGGTAGATAGGGCTGGATGTTATGTAGGCTGGGATTGTGGTGGTATTATTGCTGGGGGTTGGGGACTGTGGGTGTGGAGTGTGGTGTGTTTCTGGTTATTGTGTTTGGTTGGTGCTTGTTGGTAGGGGTTGAGGAGATTCTATGGGTAGTTCTGTGGCTGGTTGTGTTTGTTGTTTCCCCAGAAGCTGTCCTACCCTGCCTGTCAGTACCTGCTCTGACTCCCCTTCCTGCTTCTGGTACCTTCTTATTCTCTCTCTATCTCTCTCTTAGTTGTTCTGTCGCTGCCGAGTTACTCTTGCTGCTATTTTGGGAAATCCTTTAACCGTGGTTTCCTCTGCTGGATCTTGTTTCGTACCATTTCTGTCTTGAATCTCAATTTGTTTAAGCAGTTTTTTTTTTCGCTGAGTACTGCCGACGTCTCTGAAAATTTGTCAGATGGTTCATCTCCACTCCTGTTACCACAATTATGCTCTCAGTCACTTTTACCTCCCTTTGTCTTCTTTGGTCATAGGTTTACCCTTCTGCCTCATCGAGCCCGTGAATAATAAGTGATCTCTCCATCTCTTCTTAAGATTTCGTTTCCCCTCCATATCTCTGGGTTCAAGTATTTCCTTGGTTGTTTCTCTTATCGTCTCACAGGCGTCCCAGTGGCTTGATATCATTTCCTCAAGGGGCTTCTTTACTTCTTACCCTCCAGCAACCCTCACTATCCGCTGATGTTTCTGCACCTAACTAGCACCTTGCTTCTATCAGGCCTCACTTCTATATTCTGCTTCAGCAATTCCAGTTCATCTGCCAGGCTCTGCACCTTGGCCTCAACAGCAACAGCTTGTAACTACCACATCTTGATCTCTGTAGATATATTCTACTCCATCGAGTTGTAAAACTCACTCTCTTTCCATTGTGCTCTTGATCTTTTCTGCCAATGCTTCCTTATCATCGAAGCCATCCTTAGTACCCTTGCCTCTTCATCCTGCCATTTTTTTGTTTTTGGGGCAGGGGAGCTTATTGCGAATGTGGTAGTGCCAGAGAATGTGTGTGAGTGTGTACTCACCTAATTGTACTCACCTAATTGTGGTTGCAGGGGTCGAGACTCAGCTCCTGGCCCCGCCTCTTCGCTGTCTGCTACTGGGTCTCTGCTCTCCCTGCTCCATGAGCTTTATCATACCTTGTCTTAAAACTATGTATGGTTCCTGCCTCCACTATATCTTTCTCTAGACTATTCCACTTCCTGACTACTCTGTGGCTGAAGAAATGCTTCCTAACATCCCTTTGACTCATCTGAGTCTTCAGCTTCCAGTTGTGTCCCCTTGTTTCTGTGTTCCTTCTCTGGAACATCCTGTCACTGTCTACCTTGTCAATTCCCGCAGTATTTTGTATGTCGTTATCATGTCTCCTCTGACCCTTCTTTCCTCCAGTGTTGTTAGTCCTATTTCCCTCAACCTTTCTTTATAGGACAGACCCCTGAGTTGTGGAACTAACCTTGTCGCAAACCTTTGCACTTTCTCTAGTTTCTTTACGTGCTTGACCAGGTGTGGGTTCCAGACTGGTGCTGCATATTCTAGTATGGGCCTGACGTACACGGTATACAGTGTCTTGAACGATTCCTTGTTAAGGTAACGGAACGCTAATCTTAGGTTTGCCAGTCGCCCATATGCTGCCGCAGTTATCTGGTTGATGTGTGCCTCCGGAGACGTGCTTGGCGTTATACTCACTCCAAGGTCTTTCTCCTTTGCCGAGGTTTGTAGCCTTTGTCCGCCTAGCTTGTACTCTGTCAGCGGTCTTCTTTGCCCTTCTCCGATCCTCATGACTTTGCATTTGGAGGGATTGAATTCGAGAAGCCAATTGCTAGACCAGATGTCGAACTTGTCCAGGTCTGTTTGCAGCCCTGCCTGGTCCTCTTCCGATGTGATTCTCCTCATTATTTTCACATCATCCGCGAATAGAGACACTTCTGAGTCTATCCGTCCGTCATGTCATTTACATATACCAGGAATAACACTGGTCCTAGGACTGACCCCTGCGGTACACCGCTCGTCACAGGCGCCCACTGTGATACCTCACCACGCACCATGACCCGTTGCTGTCTCCCTTTTAGGTATTCCCTGATCCATTCCAGTGCCCTTCCTGTTATACCTGCTTGTTCTTCCAACTTCTTTACTAATCTCATGTGAGGAACTGTGTCGAAGGCCTTCCTGCAGTCCAGGAAAATGCAATCAACCCACCCTTCTCTCTCCTGCCTTACCTCTGTTACTTTATCATAGAACTCCAGGACGTTTGTTACACAGGATTTGCCTTCCCGGAATCCGTGCTGTCTGGTGTTTATTATCCTGTTCAGCTCGAGGTGTTCCACCATTCTTTTCCTGATGATTTTCTCCAGGACTTTGCACACTATACATGTAAGTGACACCGGTCTATAGTTTAGTGCCTCTTTTCTGTCTCCTTTTTTAAAAATGGGGACTACGTTGGCCTTCTTTCATACCTCAGGTAACTGCCCAGTTTCAAGGGATGTGTTGAATATTATGGTAAGTGGCACACTCAGTACCTCAGCTCCTTCCTGAAGAACCCACGGGGAGATATTGTCCGGACCCATCGCCTTTGAGGTATCGAGGTCACTGAGTAACTGCTTCACTTCCTCCTCAGTTGTGTGTATGCCCTCTAGCACTTGGTACATCCCTTGTTGGTGACGAACCCCGTCCTGTCTACCCAGCTGCCTTCCTTCCTCCATTGTGAATACTTCCTTAAACCTCAAGTTGAGCTCCTCACATACCTCTTGATCATTACTTGTGAGTTCCCCATCTTCTCTCCTCAGCCTTATCACCTGGTCCTTGACTGTTGTCTTCCTTCTGATGTGACTGTACATCAGTTTGGGTCGGACTTAACTTTCGATGCTATGTCATTTCCGTACTGTTTCTGGGCCTCCCTCCGTACTTGTGCATACTCGTTTCTAGCTCTTCTACTAATCTCTCTGTTTACCTGGGTTCTTTGCCTTCTGTACCGTTTCCATTCTCTGATACTCTGAGTCTTTGCCTCCCTGCACCTTTGGGTAAACCAGGGGCTCTTTCTGGCCTTCCCATTTAATCCTATGCCTCTGGGTATAAACCGTTCCTCTGCCTCCTTGCACTTTGCCCTACGTATTCCATCATTTCATTTATTGTCAGTCCTTCCATTTCCCTTTCCCACTGAACGTCCTGCAGGAAATTCCTCATTCCCGTGTAGTTTCCTCTTTTAAAGTCTGGTTTGTCTCTATCAGTACTGTTTTCCCTCTCCACCTGTAGCTCTACAATGTACTCAAAGCTAAGCACCATATGGTCACTGGCTCCCAGGGGGCTCTCGTGCGTTATGTCTTCAATATCTGAGCTGTCCAGGGTGAATACAAGGTCCAGTCTTGCTGGTTCATCTTCTCCTCTCTCTCTGGTCTCTGTGTGTGTGTGTTTGTGTGTGTGTGTGTGAGATGCTAGTGTGTGATTGTGTATGTGTGTGTGTGTGTGTGTGTGTGTGTGTGTGTGTGTGTGTGTGTGTGTGTGTGTGTGTGTGTGTGTGTGTGTTCTTAATTCTACTCACCTAAGTGTGGTTGCAGTTGCCGAGACTCAGCTCCGGGCCCCGGATCTTCACTGATCGCTACTGGGTCCTCTCTCTCCCTGCTCCATGAGCTTTATCACACCTCGTCTTAAAGCTATGTATGGCTCCTGCCTCCACTACACCTGGAAGATTCTGGAGGGACTGGTCCCTAATATGCACACAGAAATCACTCCATACGAAGGCAATAGACTTTAAGACGGTGCAACGTACCCCCAGTGAAGAGTAGGGGCGCCACTGGTACACTAAGAGAAAACACAATAAGTGTTCGGGGCCCAAGACTCTTCAACAGCCTCCAACCAGCCATAAGGGGCATTACCAGTAGGCCACTGGTTGTCTTCAAGAGAGAGCTGGACAGATACCTAAAGTCAGTGCCAGATCAGCCGGGGTGTGGTTCGTACGTTGGACTACGTGCAGCCAGCAGTAACAGCCTCGTTGATCAGGCCCTGATCCACCGGGAGGCCTGGTCATAGACCGGGCCGCGGGGACGTTGATCCCCGGAATGCCCTTTAGGTAGACTCCAGGTAGGTACACTACATTACTTGCTAGACTATTCCACTTCCTGACTATATGACTGAAGAAATACTTAATAACATCCCTTTGACTCGTCTGAGTCTTCATCTTCCAATTGTGACCCCCTTGTTTCTGTGTCCCCTCTCTGGAACATCCTGTCTCTTTCTACCTTGTCTATTCAACGCAGTATTTTGTATGTCGTTACCATGTCTCCCCTAACCCTCCTGTCCTCCAGTGTCGTCAGGACGATTTCCTTTAGCCTTTCTTCGTAGGACATTCCCCTTAGCTCTGGAACTAACCTTGTCGCAAACCTTTGCACTTTCTCTAATTTCTTGACGTGCTTGACCAGGTGTGGGTTCCAAACTGGTGCTGCATACTCCAGTATGGGCCTGACGTATACAGTGTACAGTGTCTTGAACGATTCCTTACTTAGGTATCGGAATGCTATTCTTGTGTTTGCCATGAGCACACATGCTGCAGCAGTTATCTGGTTGATGTGTGCTTCCGGAGACGTGCTCGGTGTTATACTCACCCCATGATCTTTCTCCTTGAGCGAGGTTTGCAGACTTTGACCACCTAGCCTATACACTGTCTGCGGTCTTCTTTGCCCTTCCCCGATCTTCATGACTTTGCATTTGGCGGGGTTAAATTCGAGAAGCCAGTTTCAGGACCACGCGTCCAGCCTCTCCAGGACTCTTTGTAGTCCTGCCTGATCCACATCTGATTTAATTCTCCTCATTAACTTCACATCATCTGCGAGCAGGGACACTTCTGCGTCTATCCCTTCCATCATGTCATTCACATATACCAAGAATATCACTGGTCCCAGGACTGACCCCTGTGGAACCCCGCTCGGCAAAGGCACCCACTGTGATACCTCATCACGTACAATGACTCGTTGTTTCCTCCCTGTCAGGTATTCTCTGATCCATTGCAGTGCCCTTCCTGTTATACGTGCCTGATCCTCTAGCTTCTGCACTAATCTCTTGTGAGGAACTGTGTCGAAGGCTTTCTTGTAGTCAAAAAAAATGCAATCAACCCACCCCTCCCTCTCATGTCTTACTTCAGTTACCTTGTCATAAAACTCCAGTAGGTTTGTGACACCGGATTTGCCTTCCATGAATCCGTACTGGCTGTCGTTTATAATCTTGTTCCGTTCCAGGTGCTCCACCACTCTTCTCCTGATAATCTTCTCCATGACTATGCATACTATACACGTCAGTGACACTGGTCTATAGTTTAGTGCCTCGTTTCTGTCTCCTTTCTTAAAGATGGGAACTACATTTGCCGTCTTCCATACCTCAGGAAGTTGCCCAGTTTCAAGGGATGTGTTGAAGATTGTTGTTAGTGGCACACACAGTATCTCTACTATCTCTACTACTTTCTAGAGTCCTTTCTTTCTCCACTGTAAATATTTCTCTTAAACTCATGTTTAGCTCTTCACATACTTCTCTGTCATTTCTTGTTATATCCCTTCCTTCCTTCGTCAGCCTGATTACCTAATCTTTGTTATTTTCATCCTGATGTGACTCTACAACAGCTTCAGGTCAGACTTGGCTTTCGCTGCATTTTCATATTGTCGCTGGACCTCCCTCCATATCTGTGCATTTTTATTTCTGGCTCTTCGACTAATCTCCTTATTTTCCTGGGTCCTTTGCCTTCTTTACAAAGGGGCAATTTACTAACTTTCTTCACAAAGATGTTTGAGGAGGTAGATCATGGTATTGCATATGATATTATGTATATGGACTTCAGTAAGGCTTTCGACAGAGTTCCACATCAGAGGCTATTTGAGGAAACTTAAGGCACACGGAATAGGAAAAAAAAATCCTGGGTAGAGGCATGATTGACAAATAGGCAGCAGAAAGTTTGCATAAATGGGGAGAAATCAGAATGGGGGCACGTCACAAGCGGTGTTCCACAGGGGTCAGTGTTGGGCCCCTTGTTGTTTACAATTTACATAAACAATATAGATGAGCGAATAAATAGCGACATAAGTAAATTTGCTAATGACACCAAAATAGGCCGTCCAATTCATTCTAATGAGGACATTAGAGCACTCCAGGATGATTTGAATAGACTGATGCAGTGGTCGGAGAAATGACAGATGCAGTTTAATGTAGACAAATGCAAAGTTCTAAATGTTTGACAGGAAAATATCCATGCCACATATAAACTAAATAATGTAGATCTTAATATTACGTATTGCGTAAAGAATTTTGGAGTTCTGGTTAGCAGTACTCTGAAACCAAGACAACAGCGCATAAGTGTTCTTCAGAAAGGATATAGGAAAGCACTGGTTTGGTAATAGAGTTGTGGATGAGTGGAACAAAGTCCCGAGTACCGTCATAGAAGCTAAAACGTTGTGTAGTTTTAAAAATTGGTTGGATAAATACGTGAGTGGGTGTGGGTGGGTGTGAGTTGGATCTGACTAGCTTGTGCTAGTAGGTCAGATGCCGTGGTCCTCCCTTAAGTGAATGTGACTGACCTGACTAGGCATTGGCTTAAGCATGTGGGAGAATTGGACTTGCCTCGCATGGGCCAGTACGCCTGCTGCAGTGTTCCTTCGTTCTTATGTTCTTATACTTCTATTCCCTAGGACACTTAGTTTTGGCCTCTCTACACCTTTGGGTGAACCAAGGGCTCGTCCTGGCCTTCTCATTATATCTGTTGCCCTTGGTTACAAAGCTCTCCTCTGCTTCCTTGCATATTGTTGTTACATATTCAATCATATCATTTACTGATTTTCATGCCAATTCTCTTTGCAAGTGAACCTCGTTTAGGAAGTTTCTCATGACTGTGTAGTCACCTCTTTTGTAGTTTGGCTTCATTCATCATGCCCTTACTGCTTCCATCTCCACTTGCAACTTTACTATGTATTTGAAGCTCAGGACCACATGATCACTAGCTCCGAGGAGCCTTTCATATGTGATGTCCTCAATATCTGAACTACTCAAGGTGAATACAAGGTCCAGTCATCTTCTCTCTCTCTCTCTCTCTCTCTCTCTCTCTCTCTCTCTCTCTCTCTCTCTCTCTCTCTCTCTTCTCTCTCTCTTTCTCTCTCTCTCTTCTCTTCCTCTCCTCTTCTATTTCTACTCTCCTTCACTACTCTTCATATGTGATTCTCATATCTCTACTCTTCTCTCCTCTCTCTCTCTCTCTCTCTCTCTCTCTCTCTCTCTCTCTCTCTCTTCTCTCTCTTTCTCTCTGTGCTAGTTTCCCTAATGTGTTTATGCATAAGGATCTCCAGTACCACCTCCATCATTTTAGCTCTCCACGTTTCTGGGCCCCTGTGTGGCTCCAGGTTTTCTCAGTCAACTTACTTCTGATTGAAATCACCCACAACCAGTAGCTTAGCTCTGGATACATGGGCCCATCTTGCCACTTCAGCCAGAGTATCGACCATGTCTGTTACTCTCATCATATTCTTGTCTTGGACCTCCAGTCTGAGTGTTCCTATTATGCAGTCTCTTGCTTCTCCTCTGTCTCCACTTGCCACCTTATCAAAATTCTATTGGTTTTTGATGAGCAGTGCAACTCCTCTATCCCCTCTATTCCTTTTGTCTTTCCTCAGGATCTGATATCCAGTTTGAAAGATGCTGTTATTTATCATTCCTGTGAGCTAGGCCTCTGTGAGAGCTATGATGTCTGGTGATGCCTCCTTGATTCTTTTGTGCCACTCCTTCCATCAGCATTGGTGTACCAAACCTTTAGTTTCCTCTCCACCACTGTATTCTGAGGGGTATGTGGGGTCTGAGGGAGTGGGAGACTTGAAAGGGTGTTATGGGGTTCTACTGCATAGAGTGGGGTTGGAAGCTGTGAGTGTGGGGTGTGGTTTGTTTTGGGAGAATATGTTTGGTTGTAGGGTTCTGTGGGTAGTTCTGTGGTTGTTTGCACTTGCTGCTCCACTCGACTTTGGTTGTCCCCTACTGACTCTAGCCTTCTTTCTTATTCTTACTCCTTTCGTATTTCTGTCTTCTCTCTCAGCTTCTGTAGTTCTCTTCTCGTTCTGTCGCTATTTAGGAACACCCTCCGGTATGTTGTGGATTTCTTTAGCCATGGTTACTGCTGCAGGATACTGATCCACACTGTTTCTGTCTTGAAAATCACCTTGACTGGCCGATTACTCCATCTCGAGTGTATTTACTCACTTAATTGTGGTTGTAGGGGTCGAGTCACAGTTCCTGGCACCTGCTGTGTGTGTACACACCTAATTTTACTCACCTATTTGTGGATGCAGGGGTCGAGTCGTAGCTCCTATTCTCGCCACTTCACTGGTTGCTAATAGGTATACTGCTCCATTAACTTTATCATACCTCTTCTTAAAGCTATGTATGGTACCTGCCTCCATTACCTCACTTTCCAAACTATTCCACTTCCTGACACCTCTATGACTGAAGAAATACTTCCTAACCACTGTGACTCATCTAAGTCTTCAACTTCCAACTGTGACCCATTGTTGCTGTGTCCCATCTAAGGAACATCCTGTCTCTGTTAACCTTGTCGATTCCTCTCAGTATTTTATATGTCGTTATCATGTTTCTCCCTGTCCCACCTGTCCTCCAGTGTCGTCATGTCGAGTTCCCTTAACCTCTCCAAGTAGGACATGCCCGTAGGCTCCGGGACTAGTCTCGTTGCAAACTTTTTCACTTTCTCTAGTTTTCTGACTTGCTTGGCCAGGTGTGGGTTCTAAACTGGAGCTGCATACTCCAATAAGGGCATGACGTATACGGTGTACAGGGTCCGGAACGACTCCTTACTGAGATACCGGAATGCTATTCTTAGGTTCGTCAGTCGTCCATATGCTGCATCAGTTATTTGGTTGATGTGCGCCTCAGATGTGCTCGATATTATACACACTCAGAGATTCGTTTCCTTGAGTGAGGTTTGTAGTCTTTGGCCCCATAGACTGTACTCTGTCTGCGGTTTTCTTTGCCCTTCCCTGATCTTCATAACTTTTCACTTGGTGGGGTTGAACTCCAGGAGTCAGTTGCTGGACCAGTCCTGCAGCCTGTCCAGGTCTCTCTGTAGTCTTGCCTGTCCCTCCTCTGACTGAATTCTCCTCATTAACTTCACATCGTTTGTAAACAGGGACATTTCTGATGTATATATATATATATATATATATATATATATATATATATATATATATATATATATATATATATATATATATATATATATATATATATATATATATATATATATACACACATGTGTGCATGTATATTTTTGAAAATATACATGCGTGTATTGTAGTGTGCGATTGTTTTTGCTTATGCATATGTATACTCATGTTATTATGAGTATGCATATGTATTCGTGTGTCTGTGTATGTCACTCGGCGATACCTGGCAGGTTTCTCATCTGGAGGACCCTCCTGGCTAATGCAATTCAAACAAGTTATTCTCCTTTGGCAGTGCACAGTAAATCCCTGTTTTGTAGGAAAGTTTTTTAAAACCAATATAATATTTATTTTTTGTAGATTTTAGGTAAATAATCTATATATCCTAGATTTCTAAAGTTAATTGCGCAAAAACTTACCTATTGGAGGTTTTAAATATTTTAAATGCCTGTTTAATTGTTTATCTTGATAACTAATCACTTATCAATAATATGATAATATAAAATGTGTCTGATATATCACTGTTGAAAGTTTGAAGCCGATCAGAAGAGAATTTCTCAAGTATTGCAATGAAGTCAAAACTGAGAATGGGCTCGGTACCATTAACCAGAGGGCACCGGTATATCAACATAGTTGTATGAACCTTTTCCTTCCAACTGTACACCTGCATTGAAAATTTAAAGTTGATCGAGTGAAATTTGAAGCATATCGAATGAGGCGTTCTCAAGCTATAAATGAAAACTTTGGAGGAAGTATAAAGAAAACAAACAGGCAACCATTTAAAGCAGGGAAGTCCCCAACCTGCGGCCCGAGGGTCGCAAGTGGCTCTTTTAGGAAATGGATGCAGCCAAAACCTTATGTCCACCTCTAACAACCATCTTTCACTTCTGGAGCGCATGATTTACGTGGACATAACTGACAACTACGCCCATCCTATCAATATGGCTTTTCAAATTGGCCTTTTCATACTGACTTAAAGGCATTCCTCCTGGGATACTCAAAATAATTGAATGCATCTGGTTGCTGGGTGATCTGAGAAAGGTTTTACCGGATCACCCGTCTACCTCAACACAAGCAAAAGGATAATAGAAATTGTGGCATAAATTTCTAATGAAGGTAAATATCAAAGTATATCAGTGTTTTTGAAGTCTATCAGAAGACTTGATATCTTGGTTTTGCATTCAAGTCGATTTATTTATTATGATTTGGCTAATTAAAACTTGCACAACCTGAAATCATTCCACAATTCAGATTTCATTAATTATGTTGGTAAATGAACAAATTAGCTCCTACATAATCTCAACATAAAAAATATGATGCAACAACTCTACTCACACCAATAACCAGTTCAACTTCTTTTTAAGAAGGAAACACCAGTGAAGAATGACTGAAGCTGACTAGCTTTTCCAAGGTGTCGTATGGAAATCAACATCGGGAATAGTCTATGTAAAATTGACCAGAGGGCATCTGATGCCTTGACCAGAGGGCATCTCATGCCTTGACCAGAGGGCATCTGATGGCCATACTTCAACGATTCTTCCCATCAAAAAAAAAAAAAAAAGAGTTGAATAGGGCATTTTTCAATTATTACAGAAAACATTTATGGAAGAAATGAGAGGAGAAAACACGATAAAAGAGAACATAATCATTGCACCAAAGTCATAGTGTGGTTGAAAAAGTAATAAGATAGACAAGGTGTTAGAGGTTCCTTCATTCACATCTTCCAGAGTAGGACATGACTGAGCATGGGTCGCCGTAATGTAATGTATTAAACTGAAGCCAGTCTAAAAGGACGGGGAAGGGGGTGCCAGGAACTGCCTCTACCCCATTGCACAATTTACTCTCATTCACTTATACAGTACACGAGAACATGCACTCTCACACAAATTCTCGCGCACACACACACACACACACACACACACACACACACACACACACACACACACACACACATACACACACACACACACACACACACATACACACACACACACACACACACACACACACACACATATGATAAGGAAGCATTGGCAAAAAGGATCAAGAGCACAATGGAACGAGAGTGGGGAAAAACTGAGCGAGTTTTGCAACTCACTGGAGGAGAAGATATCTACAGAGATCAAGAAGTGAGAGTTACTGGCTGTTGCTGCTGAGGCCAAGGTACAGAGCCTGGCAGATGAACAGGAAGTGCAGAAGCGGGATATAGTGGTGAAGACTGATGGTGAAGACTGATAGGAGCAAGGTGCTGGGTACAGGGACATCAGTGGACAGTGAAGGGACTGATGGAACCGAAGGAGTGAAGAAGCCCCTTGAAGAAATTATATCAAGCCACTGGGACATCTAGGAGATAAGAAAAACAAACAATCAGACAGAGATATGAAGTGAAATGAAATGGGATGAGGAGATGGAGAGGTCGCTTATTACACTGGTCAACAACCAAAATGCTTCCGAGACCAGAGTAGCAATTTCCAACTAATTTTAGGTCACTGATAATGAATATCATGGTTAAAATTGTTTGTTAGTTCTATTTTTCAATATACACTTACGTGTCACAACAGGTTGCAACAGGCTTGCGGCAGTGTGTTTCTTACCAACACTCACAGTCTCACTGACCTTCATTATTGTTCCAGCAGTCATACAAGGTGGTTGTGCTCTCCAAGTTTATATTTTAAGGGGAAAGGTAAGTGATTTTCTTAGCCAAACACTTTCTAAACTTATAATAAATATTCACTGAGCAAGCTATTGATATGCATGTGAGGTATATATTAATTTTATTTTCCTACTGAATGATATAAATACTTCTGCTTAGTTGTCATGCTGCATGGCAGCTCTGTGGTGGCTTAAAGGTTGTTGTTCTTGTGATGGTTTTGCAAGGCGGATACACCAAGTGCTGCTGGTTTCTATGTGAATGGGACAGCCGTGCAAGAGGTTGCCACTACATCAGGAGAGACTGGCCACCTCGTCAATCATTGGAGTCTGGGATGAACAATGTTCAACATCCACCTCTCATTGAACCAAACAAAATTTTGCTACCACCACTACACATAAAACTGAGGCTCATGAAAAAGTTTGTAAAACCTATGTACAAATCTGGTCAGGGATTCAAGTATTTAACATCAAAATTCCCCTCACTGAGCGACGCTAAGATAAAAGAGGGAGTCTTCAATGGTCATCAGATTCGAGAGCTTCTTAAAGATGGTGAATTTGAATCAGACCTTCATGGGTAGGAGAAAGTTGCTTGGGAAGCATTCAAGTTAGTGGCGAAGGGATTTCTCGGAAACAGAAGGGAAGGCAACTATGAAGAATTGGTGGAAAACCTCATCAAGGCTTACAAGAACATGGGATATAACATGTCACTTAAAATCAACTTTTTGGACTGTGGGGCAGTTAGTAACGAACATGGTGAAAGGTTTCACCAAGAATTTCAACCATAGAAAAATGGTACCAGGGCAAATGAGACACAAGATTGCTTGCAGACTATTGCTGGACATTGGCAAGAGATGATTCTTCAGCCCACTATAAGCGTCAAGCGAAAAGGCAGAGAGTAGGTATGGATTAGAGTTTAAAACATTCTGACACATATTTTACATTATAATAAAATAATCAAATATTACATGTCTCATATCTTTAAACCTATACCCAATAAGCATTTTTCAAGGTGATATTTGGATTCAGGACATGAATATACATAAGAATTAACTAATCTCATTTAAGAAGCATACAACTTTTCAAAAATTGTTGATCAGTGAATTATTCATGGGCTCCATGAGATAGAAGGAAATACCTATGATGAGAGAAGACAGAGGGAGATAAAAGAGATTGAGAGCATCATTGTAGTAACATGAGAGGACATAAACCAACTGACAAATTTTCAGAGACTTTGGTTTTACTCAAGGGAAAAGGACAGCCTAATCATAATGCATAGGAAACTGCATTAAAGAAATCCCCCAAATTACTAGCAAGTGTACCTCGACTGCAACAGAACACAAAAAGAATGTGAACAACTAAAAGAAAGTAAGAGGGCACCAGAGGCAGGAAGAGGAGACAGAACAAGTACCGACAGAGAAATGCAGCCTCAGGGGAACAACAAAAACAGCTGTCCACTAAACCACCCACAGCATCCCCTCAACCCCTACCAATCCAAACCAACAAAACACAATAAAAAGAAACACACCACACTCCACATCCACAGTCTCCACCCATCCATCACTAAAACCACCACAACACCAGCCTTCCATAATATCCAGCCCTGTCTATCACACACTCAGCCTGCACCAACCCCCTCCCACTCCCTTAATACAGTTGTGGAAAAGAAACTGAAGGTATGGTAAATTAACACTGAATGAATAACAAATAAGAGTGATGAATGACAGGAATTGATCACTGAAGCATCCCCAGTTATGATAGCACTCACAGAGACAAAGCACATGCGGGGAATAACAGAGATGAGTTTCCCATCTGGATATCAAATCCTGAGGAAAGACGGAGGAACAGAGGGGCAGAGGAGTTGCACTGCTCATCAAAAACCAATGGAGTTTTGAGGAAATGGGAGGACTAGTCAGAGGTGAAGCAGATGACTACATAATAGGAACACTTCTAACCTAGGGTCAAAGAGTGATGATAGCAGTGATGTACAACCCATCACCAAACAGCAGGAGACCAAGATAAAAATATGATGAGAGTAACAGAACGGACATGTAGAGAGAATGGAACGAAACAGAATGACTTCGAGAATGTATAAATCTGTAGTGGAGGGAAGGCGGAGTAGGGGTCGGCCTAGGATAGGTTGGAGGGAGGGGTAAAGGAGGTTTTGTGTGCGAGGGGCTTGGATTTCCAGCAAGCATGCGTGAGCGTATTTGATAGGAGTGAATGGAGACAAATGGTTTTTAATACTTGATGTGCTGTTGGAGTGTGAGCAAAGAATCATTTATGAAGGGATTCAGGGAAACCGGCAGGCCGGACTTGAGTCCTGGAGATGGGAAGTACAGTGTCTGAACTCTGAAGGAGGGGTGTTAATGTTGCAGTTTTATAACTGTAGTGTAAAGCACCCCTCTGGCAAGACAGTGATGATGAAAGTTTTTCTTTTTCGGACCACCCTGCCTTGGTGGGAATCGGCCGATGTGGTAATAAAAATAAATAAAACAGAACGATGGTGGCCACACTAGCCGAGGTAGCCAGAACGGCCCACATAAGCAGGGCAAAGTTACACATCATGGGGGATTTCAACAACAAGGAGATAGACTGGGAGAATCTGGAGCTAAATGGGGGACCAGAGAAATGGAGAGCCAAGATACTGAAGGCGGTGCTGGGAAGCTTTATGTACCAACATGTTAGGGACACAACCAGAGAAAGAGGAGACGATGAACCAGCAAGGGAAATAGCATACAAAACGCCCCTCGGAGCTAGTGATCATGTGGTCCTGGGTTTTGAATACATAGTAAAGTTAACAATAAAGAGTGAGGAACCACGAGGAGGACGGGAGAAACCAAACTTCAGAAATGGGAACTAAACACATATGAGGGAATTCCTGCATGAGATGTAGTGGATAAGAGTGCTAGAGGGAAAGACAGTAAACGAAATGATGGAACACGTGACTGAAAAGTGCAGGAACCCAGAGGAAAAGTTCATGCCAAGGGAAAACCGAAACAATGGGAAAACCAGAGTGAGCCAGTGGTTTACTCAAAAATGTGGCTCTGTCAAAGCTAAGTGTGCTGAAGTATGGAAAAAGTAAAGAAGGGAAAGGACCCAGGAAAACTGTTTTGAGCCGATCGAGAAATGAATATGCATAGATAAGGAGAGAAGCCCAGCGTTATTCAGAGAACGACATAGCATCAAAAGCCAAATCTGACCCAAAGTTGTTATATAGTCACATTAGGAGGAAAACAACAGTCAAGAACCAAATGATCAGGCTGAAGAAGGAAGGAGGGAGCTCACAAGAGAAGACCAGGAAGTATGCGAGGAACTCAGCTCAAGATTCAGAGAGGCTTCCAGCAAACCGAGGGAGTAGTGTGCACCTGCAAGTGCTGGACACACTGCATACAACCGAGAGGGAGGTGAAGAAAGTAGGTGAAGAAAGTAGGTGAATTAGATGCCTCGAAGGCGGTGAGAGCAGATGCACTATGTGTGCCACTTACAATAATCTTCAGTAAATCTATTGAAATAGGCAACTGCCTGAGGTGTGAAAGACAGCAAACGTAGTCCCAATTTTTAATAAAGAAGACAGACAAGTAGCACTAACTTATAGACCTGTGTCGCTAACATGTTTAGTATGTAAAGTTATGGAGGAGATTACCAGGAGAAGAGTGGTGTAGCACCTAGTTAGGAATGATCTCATACATGACAGGGAAGGGAAATCTTGCATCATAAACTTTCTGTAGTTCTTCGATAAGGTAAGTAAGAGCAGGATGGATAGACTACATTTTCTTAGACACTAAGAAGGCTTTCGATGCAGTACGACACAAGAGACTGGTTGAAAAGCAAGAGGAGCAGGCAGAAATAGCAGGGAGAAGACTGTAATGGATCAGGGAATTCCTCACAGGAAGGAAACAACGTGTGCTGTACTTGACGAGGTGTCAGAGAGAGTGCATGTGTCGAATGGGGTTCCACAAAAGTAAGTCCTAGGTCCGATGCTGTTTATAGTATATGTGAATGACATGACAAAAAGGATAGATTCAAAGGTGTCCCTCTCTGAAGACGATATGAACCTAATGGGAAGAATACAAGTGGACGAGGATCAGGTAAGCCTACAAGGAGATCTCGACAGGCTGCTAGACTGTTCTGAAAAATGGCTACTGGCATTTAACCCAAACGTGTAAAGTCAAGAAGCTTGGGGAAGAACAAAGAAGACCGCAGGCGGAGTACAGCCTAGGAGGTTAAAGGCTGCAAAATTCACTCGAAGAAAAGGATCTTGGGGTGAGCATCATACCAAGTACATCTCCTGAGGCGTTCATCAACCAAATATGGGCGCCTTGCAAACCTGAGAATAGCGTTTCAGCATCTATATGAAGAGTCATTCACGACACTGTACACCGTTTACGTCAGACCCATGCTGGAGTATGCAGCACCTGTATGGAACCCACACTTGGTCAAACACGTCGAGAAATTAGAGAAAGTGCAGTGGTTTGAACAAAATTAGTCCCGTAGCTAAGGGGCATGCACTACGAAGAGAGGTTAAGGAAAATCAACCTGACGACAATGGAGGACAGGAGAGATGAGGGGGACATGATAACAACATAGAAAATACTGAGATGAATTGACAAGTTGGAAAGGGACAGAATGTTTCAGAGATGGGACACAGCAACAAAGGGTCACAGCTGAAAGATGAAAACTCAGATGAGTCACAGGCATGTTAGGAAGTATTTCTTCAGTCATAGAGTTGCCAAGAAATGGAACAATCTGGAGAGTGATGTAGTGATGGAAGAGGTGGGGCCCGGGGCTGTGAATCGACCTCTGCAACCACAACTAGGTGAGTACAACACATATTATTTTTACAAACGTTTGCACTCGCGCACTCAAAAGCTTTACATTTACAATCTTTTCTAAAAAAAAATTCCATTACTGTATCAAATATAATTCTGACGCTGCCTGGCCCCCCAGGACTACGACCTTGATGCTGCGTGGCCACCAGGACTACGACCTTGATGCTGCCTGGCCACCAGGACTACGACCTTGATGCTGCCTGGCCCCCAGGACTACGACCTTGATGCTGCCTGGCCACCAGGACTACGACCTTGATGCTGCCTGGCCACCAGGACTACGACCTTGATGCTGCCTGGCCACCAGGACTACGACCTTGATGCTGCCTGGCCACCAGGACTACGACCTTGATGCTGCCTGGCCCCCAGGACTACGACCTTGATGCTGCCTGGCCCCCAGGACTACGACCTTGATGCTGCCTGGCCCCCAGGACTACGACCTTGATGCTGCCTGGCCACCAGGACTACGACCGGATGTAAAAGTTCACATTTGAGAGCGTGCACTGTATTGTTTGACACACCGCTTAGTAAAACTGAACCACACAATACATCATGCTGCTATTTACTCTTTTTTCTCTATGTAATAAATTTGTTTTGACTTAAAAACATGTAATAGATATGAAAATTATCATTAAATGTACAGTTGTTATATGATTAACATAACTGACATCCACGATAGAAAGACCCTGGTAATGCAGAACATTTCTGGCAGCCATTAAAATAATTTATAAGTATTGAACAATTATTTAAAAGTTAATTTATTAGAATGTTATAGTTTCATATAGCATTGTATACAACAATTTGTTTTTTGATATTCTAAGAAGTTTTTTTTTTTAAATTTTGAGTAATACTTGACGTTGTGAATACTAAAATAGAACATATTTTTGTTTATGGTATGTATGCCGGTGAGTTTTGAAGGTGATGTCACAACGTGACTTAAAGAAAAAACAGGCACCCTTTTTTTATCTTTCGTACAGAGGAGAGTATTGGCAACGTCCATTATTCTGAGAGGAACCACTCGGCCTTTGACCGCCTTGGTTCACAGTCACCAACATTGACCGGATACGGACAGGAAGCATCAAAACACCCAGAACTAAGTTACATTTTGAAATTTTTCGTTGGTATTTCAGGCATTTACTTCAGTTAAAAATACATATTTTAATATACCGTAGTTATAAACTACGCCACATTAAAACATGTATTGTCAAATTGCATTATTAATTCGTATTTTTCTTCATAAAAGCTGCTTTCACTTGAGAGAGTATAAGTATGAGCTGTGTAACGCTTTTAAGACTATAGAGAATTTAAACAACAACAACAGCGCACTTACCAGACTTCAGTGATTAATAGAATGGTTTTACGACCTTACTTCATAATAAACCTGAAGTTGTCCCACCAGCGAGCCTTGTTAGCACCAGCAAACTTGATAGCACCAGCAAACTTGATAGCACCAGTTAACTTGACAGCATCAGGAAACTTGACAGCATCAGGAAACTTGACAGCATCAGGAAACTTGACAGCACCACCATACTTCACAGCACCAACATACTTCACAGCACCAACATACTTGACAGCACCAACATACTTGACAGCACCAACATACTTGACAGCACCAACATACTTCACAGCACCAACATACTTTACATCACCATCATAGCTTCGCATCTCCAACATAGCTTCACAGCACCAACATAGCTTCACAGCACCAACATAGCTTCATAATATCAACATAGCTTCACAACACCAACATAACTTAATAGCACCAACATAGCTTCACAACACCAACATAACTTAATAGCATCAACATAGCTTCACAGCACCAACATAACTTAATAGCATCAACATAGCTTCACAACACCAACATAACTTAATAGCACCAACATAGCTTCACAGCACCAACATAACTTAATAGCATCAACATAGCTTCACAACACCAACATAGGTTCACATTATCAACATGACATTACATCACCAACATGGTTTCACAGCACAAACATAATTTCACAACCCCAATACACCTTCACATCACATGAAACACACCTCACAGGTTCTACCACGACACACTTCCTAGGAGATCGCAAATATAACTTCACAGCACACATATAACTTCACAGCACACACATAACTTCTATGGTCCAACAACAACACTACGCAGGGCCTGCATCAATATATTTAACATATATAACGATCATGATAAAAACTTTTGGCAAAGAACTGTATCTGGGGCCGTACTTGGGACGCTTGGCATGAAAGTGAGTCGCCTTGAGTAACTCCTCAGATCCTCTGGATGAGAATCAGGGAACGGATGGGCACTCCCAACCGTTCCCGTTAACTACTGGAATACGGTTCCACATCCTGATGATTCCACTTTAATCCTCACTCTGTTTTTTAAGTCTTGATCTAAATTTTGGCAACTCTTTTAATATTTTAGTAGCTTAACAGATTTCAGAATTAATACAAGTTATATTTAGTAAGTCCTGGTCCAGTAGGAGTTCTGGTCCAGTAGGAGTCCTGGTCCAGTAGGAGTCCTGGTCCAGTAGGAGTTCTGGTCCAGTAGGAGTCCTGGTCCAGTAGGAGTCCTGGTCCATTAGGAGTCCTGGTCTAGTAGGAGTCCTTGTCCAGTAGGAGTCCTGGTCCAGTAGGAGTCCTGCTCCATTTAGGAGTCCTGGTCCAGTAGGAGTCCTTGTCCAGTAGGAGTCCTGGTCCAGTAGGAGTCCTTGTCCAGTAGGAGTCCTGGTCCAGTAGGAGTCCTGCTCCATTTAGGAGTCCTGGTCCAGTAGGAGTCCTGGTCAAGTAGGAGTCCTGCTTCGGTAGGAGTCATGGTCCAGTAGGAGTCCTGGTCCAGTAGGAGTCCTGGTCCAGTAGGAGTTCTGGTCCAGTAGGATTACTGGTCCAGTAGGAGTCCTGGTCCAGTAGAAGTCCTGCTCCAGTAGGAGTCCTGCTCCATTTAGGAGTCCTGGTCCAGTAGGAGTCCTGGTCCAGTAGGAGTCCTGGTCTAGTAGGAGTCCTGGACCAGTAGGAGTACTGGTCCAGTAGAAGTCCTGGTCCAGTAGGAGTACTGGTCCAGTAGGAGTCCTGCTCCAGTAGTAGTCCTGCTCCAGTAGGAGTCCTTGTCCAATAGGAGTCCTGGTCCAGTAGGAGTCTTGGTTCAGTAGGAGTCCTGGTCCAGTAGGAGTCCTGCTCCAGTAAGAGTCCTTGTCCAGTAGCAGTCCTGGTCCAGTAGAAGTCCTGGTCCAGTAGAAGTACTGGTCCAGTAGGAGTCCTGCTCCAGTAGTAGTCCTGCTCCAGTAGGAGTCCTTGTCCAATAGGAGTCCTGGTCCAGTAGGAGTCCTGGTTCAGTAGGAGTCCTGGTCCAGCAGGAGTCCTGGTCCAGTAGGAGTCCTGGTCCAGTAGGAATCCTGGTTCAGTAGGAGTCCTGCTCCAGTAAGAGTCCTTGTCCAGTAGCAGTCCTGGTCCAGTAGCAGTCCTGGTCCAGTAGGAGTCCTGGTCCAGTAGGATTACTGGTCTAGTAGGAGTCCTGGTCCAGTAGGAATCCTGGTCCAGTAGGAGTCCTGGTCCAGTAGGAGTCCTGCTCCAGTAAGAGTCCTTGTCCAGTAGCAGTCCTGGTCCAGTAGAAGTCCTGGTCCAGTAAGAGTACTGGTCCAGTAGGAGTCCTGCTCCAGTAGTAGTCCTGCTCCAGTAAGAGTCCTTGTCCAGTAGCAGTCCTGGTCCAGTAGCAGTCCTGGTCCAGTAGGAGTCCTGGTCCAGTAGGATTACTGGTCTAGTAGGAGTCCTGGTCCAGTAGGAATCCTAGTCCAGTAGGAGTCCTGGTCCAGTAGGAGTCCTGCTCCAGTAAGAGTCCTTGTCCAGTAGCAGTCCTGGTCCAGTAGAAGTCCTGGTCCAGTAGGAGTACTGGTCCAGTAGGAGTCCTGCTCCAGTAGTAGTCCTGCTCCAGTAGGAGTCCTTGTCCAATAGGAGTCCTGGTCCAGTAGGAGTCTTGGTTCAGTAGGAGTCCTGGTCCAGTAGGAGTCCTGGTCCAGTAGGAGTCCTGGTCCAGTAGGATCCTGGTCCAGTAGGAGTCCTGGCTCCAGTAGAGATCTTTATTCAGTAGCAGTCCTGTCCAGTAGAGTCCTGGTCCAGTAGCAGTCCTGTCAAATAGCAGTCCTGGTCCAGTAGCAGTCCTGCTAGTTCCAGTAGAGTCCCTGGTCTAGTAGGAGTCCTGGTCCAGTAGGAGTCCTGGTCCAGTAGGAGTCCTGGTCCATTAGGAGTCCTGGTCCAGTAGGAGCCCTTGGTCAGTAGGAGTCTGGTCCAGTAGGAGTCCTGGTCCAGTGGGAGTCCTGGTCCAGTAGGAGTACTGGTCCAGTAGGAGTCCTGCTCCAGTAGATCCTGTCCAGTAGGAGTCCTTGTCCAATAGGAGTCCTGGTCCAGTAGGAGTCCTGTTCAGTAGGAGTCCTGGTCCAGCAGGAGTCCTGGTCCAGTAGGAGTCCTGGTCCAGTAGGATCCTGGTCCAGAGTGAGTCCTGCTCCAGTAAGAGTCCTTGTCCAGTAGCAGTCCTGGTCCAGTAGCAGTCCTGGTCCAGTAGGAGTCCTGGTCCAGTAGGATTACTGGTCTAGTAGGAGTCCTGGTCCAGTAGGAATCCTGGTCCAGTAGAAGTCCTGGTCCAGTAGGAGTCCTGCTCCAGTAAGAGTCCTTGTCCAGTAGCAGTCCTAGTCCAGTAGAAGTCCTGGTCCAGTAGGAGTACTGGTCCAGTAGGAGTTCTGCTCCAGTAGTAGTCCTGCTCCAGTAGGAGTCCTTGTCCAATAGGAGTCCTGGTCCAGTAGGAGTCTTGGTTCAGTAGGAGTCCTGGTCCAGTAGGAGTCCTGGTCCAGTAGGAGTCCTGGTCCAGTAGGAATCCTGGTCCAGTAGGAGTCCTGCTCCAGTAGGAGTCCTGCTCTAGTAAGAGTCCTTGTCCAGTAGCAGTCCTGGTCCAGTAGCGGTCCTGGTCCAGTAGCAGTCCTGGTCCAGTAGCAGTCCTGGTCCAGTAGGAGTCCTGCTCCACTCCTGGTCCAGTAGGATTACTGGTCTAGTAGGAGTCCTGGTCCAGTAGGAATCCTGCTCCAGTAGGAGTCCTGCTCCATTTAGGAGTCCTGGTCCAGTAGGAGTCCTGGTCCAGTAGGAGTCCTGGTCTAGTAGGAGTCTTGGTCCAGTAGGAGTACTGGTCCAGTAGAAGTCCTGGTCCAGTAGGAGTACTGGTCCAGTTGGAGTCCTGCTCCAGTAGTAGTCATGCTCCAGTAGGAGTCCTTTTCCAATAGGAGTCCTGGTCCAGTAGGAGTCCTGGTCCGGTAGGAGTCCTGGTCCAGAAGGAGTCCTGGTCCAGTAGGAGTCCTGGCCTAGTAGGTGTCCTGGTCCAGTAGGAGTCCTGCTCCAGTAGGTGTCCTGCTCCAGAGTATCACATAGCATCACTATATAATAATGAAAGCAGAAAGGAAAGATACATTGTACTTATAAGATGCAGCAGTAACACACATGAGACTAATTTAATATATAATACAAGTTTGTGTATTATGGTGCGACTGCCTCTATCATTCTTTCAAAATCAATGACATTGTTAAGTCCCTTTCAAAACAATAAACCTATAATTAGGCACTACATGTGGCACCTAAGCTACTGCTTAAGATACATAAGACCTTGCACAAAACTATTTGCATTTAATTAAATCTTCACTTACCACTGTATTACTTCCCCGCTGATGGTGGGTCATCTCAGCGTGGTGGCTGGGTCACCTTAACGTGGTGGCTGAGTCACCTTAACGTGGTGGCTGGGTCACCTTAACGTGGTAGTTGGGTCACCTTAGCGTGATGGCTGGGTCACCTTAACATGGTGGCTGGGTCACCTTAACGTGGTGGCTGGGTCACCTAAACGTGGTGGCTGGGTCACTTTAACGTGGTGGCTGGGTCACCTTAACCTCCTCAAACACTTTAGTGAAAAAAGTTAGTAAATTCGTAAGACAGGAACGCCCCTTAGTAAAACCGTGTTGAGATTCTTTAATCAATTTATGCCTTTCAAGATGGCTACGAATTTGCCTCAGCAATTATTGATTCCATAAATTTACCAACTATGGAGGTAAGGCTTATTGGTCTATAGTTCGAAGCTAAGGATCTGTCACCTGCCTTGTAAACAGGTATTACATTTGCCCTTTTCCACTTGTCTGGCACTATGCCAGTTTGTAGTGATATATTGAAAAGCTTTGCCAAAGGTTTGCTAAGTTCCTCTTTACATTCCTTTAAAACTCTTGCAAACAGTTCATCAGGGCCTGGGGATTTGTTAGGTTTTAATTTCTCTATTTGTCTGAGGACCATGTCACTAGTTACCCCAATCAAGCATAGTCTATTATCTTCCTGTTCTACATAATTTATTATTTCTGGTATTCCGCTAGTATCTTCCTGAGTAAAAACTGAGAGGAAGTAAGTATTGAAAATTTCACACATATCCTTATCACTGTCCGTGATCTGTCCTGAGTTACTCTTAAGTGGGCCTATCTTGTCCCTCATCTTACTTCTGTATACCTGAAAGAACCCTTTTGGGTTAGTCTTCGAATCCCTTGCGACCTTAGCCTTATAATTCCTTTTTACTTTTCTTATTCCTTTTTTTATTTCTCTCTTTAATTGAAAATATTGATTTCTTATCTATCCATCGCCTCTTTTGATACGCCTATATATGCCTCTCTTTTGACCAATGTTTTAATCTATTGTTCATCCATTTAGAATCATTTTTGTTAGATCTAATTTTCCTACTCGGAACAAAAAGTTGACTTGCATCATAAATTTATAACTCACTGTTTTACAGAACAAAACTATTTGCACAATCATAAAAATGAACATAATAAAAAGAACATCATACCGTAACTTTGAAAAATGAATTACAATATTGAAAACCTTATTAAGTGCTAAGTTTCATTTAAAGTTCATTTCACTACCACCTAACCTAACCTAACTAACTTAACCAAACTAACCTAACCTAACTAACCTAACCTAACCTAACTAACCTAACCTAACTAACCTAACCTAACTAACCTAACCTAACTAACCTAACCTAACTAACCTAACCTAACTAACCTAACCTAACCTAACTAACCTAACCTAACTAACCTAACCTAATCTAACTAACCTAACCTAGCTAACCTAACCTAAACTAACCTAACCTAACTAACCTAACCTAACTAACCTAACCTAACTAACCTAACCTAACTAACCTAACCTAACTAACCTAACCTAATCTAACCTAACCTAACTAACCTAACCAAAAATAGTCTAACATAACCTAACCTAATCTAATGAGCATAATAAAAATATGGAGTTTTGTCCTAGGGGGTTTTGTCCTCGAGGTTTTGTCCTAGATGTTTTGTCTTGGAGGTTATACTAAGGGGTTTTGTCTTAGGGCGTCTTGTTCTTGGGAGTTTTGTCCTAAGGGTTTTGTCCTAGGGAATTTGTCCTTACGGTTTATACTAGGGGGTTTTGTCCTTGGAGGTTTTGTCCTAGGGGGTTTTGTACTGGGGGTTTTGTTTTAGTCAATTTTGTTCCAGGTTTTTGACTTTGGGTTTTGTCCTTGGAGGTTTTGTCCTTGGGGGTTTGTCCTTGGGGTTTTGTCATAGGGGGTTTTGTCTTCGAGGGTTTTGTGATCGGGGTTTATTCCTCGGGGTTTTGTCCTAGAGGGTTTTGTCCTTGGGGGTTTTGTCCTAGGTTTTTTTCGGGTGTTTCGTGGTAAGGGGGTTGTTGGACACAGCAACCCCCACCCGTGAACATAGATGCGGTGTATACCTTCCCTTCCTTTGGTAGCAACTAAAGTACTTCGATTTAATATTGTTTTTTTTTCTCTACCAGAACAGTAGCTACAAGTAGTTAGGATTCTACAGGTAGACTTGTAGATTTGTAGTCTACACGCGAATTTCACATAACATTCATGTCTTCTAACATGGACTTCATTACTGCGTTGTCTTGCGTGATTATCAGAATGCTACTTTAATGAAGTTGAATTTCTAAAATGTATAATTTTGAGGACTTTGCCAAGAGCATTATTATTGAATGTACTACAAAGCTCAACCTGCCAAGTCTACCTTAAACTTCGTCTGAGAGAACTATTGCAATTAATGTAGCAACGCTTGTGTTGCTATCTTGCCTTAGCGAGCTCCGCTTGTGATCATTTCTTTAATTATTTTTCTATCATTTAAGTAGGGTGGGTGATTAATGTTACAACACACCAAAGGCTCTCCTCTGTCTGTACACTTTAAATTTCCAACACTCCAAGAGAGAAAATGTTTTTTTCTTTTCTTGAAACATGAAAGTGTTGCTGGCCGTTCTCGCTCGTTTCAGCCTTGATGAACCCTTGATGAACCCTTGATGAACCCTTGATGAACCCTTGATGAACTCTTGATGAACCCTTGATAAACCCTTGATGAACCCTTGAATTGTTAATGCTTGGTAACCCCTCAAAGAGGGGCGCCTTTAATGCAGGTGAAGGACTCTTCTTTAAAGAAACTGGATCTCATGTCTCCTTCCTTAATTTAAACCTGATTACCTCGCATTCCCAGGACGCTGTATGACCCCTACGGGTTTAGCACTCTCACCATGAATATAACTAGATGTATTCCGGTCGCTGCGCTGTCCAAGAAAGATTGCTCTGGGCCCCTGTACCACGATGCATGCTATACCAATAGTACAGAGTATGACATAAGTTTCTAATGCAGTTGATTATTAGATTTGAAGCTTATCAGAAGAACGATCAACACGTTATCACATGGAAACTAATAAAATGACAAATTCGAACATACACTGCTCAACATTAATTCAACCCTCCTAAGAAACACCAGCTTCGAAACCAAACTGAAGAGGCATACTTTGTTATCTCTGGGTGACCAATACCCTAAAATACACAAGCACATTGGCTTTACAGCCGTTGTTAGTTACATTATTAAGACTTCAGACTCCATAAAAAAAGATAAATCGGGAACTACACTGGTTAAAAATCAATTCACTGTTATCTAAGGCTTTGGGTATATAACATTCCTTTTTTTTTCAGTGGTGCTGAGGTCACATATTATAGGCACAATGAACTTACATTAAGTAGATTTAACCTATGATATTCCTTTGACGACTTCCGAGAGTTCTACTCCCAAAGGCCGACCTTGGGCCAAGCTCATCTGGTGCTTGCCCAGTCAACCAGGGGTTGCTGGTGGTGGTGGTCAGGTGACCAACATATTCGTCACAGCCTGATTGATCTGGCACTTGGTGAAGATACCTGTCCAGATTCCTCTTGAAGACTTCTGCACTTGTCCCAGCAGTGTTTCTGATATCTTTTAAGATGTTCAATAGCCTTGTGCCCACAGATGTTAATTAATACGATGCTCTCTTATTGTGCCCATGGCGCCCCTGCTTTTCACTGGGTTTATTTTGCAATTTCTCCCAAATCTCTCACTCCAGTATTTTATTATGGCAATTTATAGATTCAGAACAAGGCCCTCAGTACTTTCCAGGAATGTATTATCATGTATCTCTCTCTTCTCCTCTCCAGTGAGTTCATATTTAAGATTTTAAATGTTAAATGTTTAATTGGTTCTATATGGACAGTAAACGGTCTATGTATCTCTTCCAGCTCTGTTATTTTTCCTGCCCTGGACGAGGCCGTCAACACTGAGCAATATTCCAAATGAGAGAGTATAAGCGATTTGAAAAGTGTCACCATTGCCATTATTTCCCTTGTTTTGAAAATTCCTATTATCCACCCCGTCATCTTCCTGGTTGTCGTGACCTTGGTCTTATTATGTTTTTTGAAAGAAAGATCAGCTAACTTAATTATTCCCAATTTTTTCAAGTGTTTCTTACGTTCTATTTGACGATCATCTTGAGTTTTGTATACAGTGTCTCTTTTTGAGTTCTTCATTCTTTCCATACCTAAGCACCTGAAGCTTATGACCATTGAAAGTCATGTTGTTCTCCACTACCCACTGGAAGATCCTGTTTATATCTTCCTGCATTTTTTCAATGTCTTCAACCGAGGTGACTTTCATGCTTATTTTAGTGTCAAGTGCAGATGATGATACAAACCTGTGATAAGTGTTTTTATCTATGTCTGCTATGAGAATAATAAACAGTAGAGGTGCCATGACACTACCTTAGGGTACTGAGCTTTTTACCTCGCTGATGCTGGATTTGGCACTGTTTACTACTACTACTCTTTGTGTTCTACGTGTCAGAAACCTGAAAATCCATCTACCTACCTTCTCCGTAATGCCTATGACCCTCATTTTGTGTGCAATCACCCCATGATCGCATTTCACAAATGCCTTTGCAAAATCTGTGTATATCACATCTGCGTTTTGGTTTTCTTCCAGCGCCTCCATAGTGGTTCAACAGCTGTGACAGGCAAGATCGTCCAGTTCTTAAACCATGCTGGTTTGGGTTATTCAGATTGTGCTGTTCCATGAAGTTTGTAATCTGACATCTCATCACTCTTTTGAAGATTTTTATGATGTGGGAAATTTGGGTTACTGGTTTGTAATTTTTAGCTAGTGCTCTACTGCCTCTCTTATGCAAAAGAGCTATGTCTGCACTCTTTAAGGTCTCTGGTATTTCACTTATATCTAAGCTCTTTCTCCAAAGGATACTGAGGCCTCGTGCTAGTGGTGTTTTGCACTTTTTTTTATAAACAGGGAACTTCATGAGTCTGGTCCAGGTGCTGAACAAGAGAGCATGTTTTCAATTTCTTTTTTGAATTCTATGGGATTTATACTAATGTCAGTTAGTTGGTCTGCGGGGCTTTCCAGTGAAATGAAAAAGGTTTCTGCATTCTCCACTCTGCTGTCATTTAGTAGGATGCTGAATACTGACTCATGCTGTTCTTTTAGAATTTCGCTCATTTCCTGTTCATCGTCAGTGTATGAACTTCTTATTAAGGGTCCAATTTTACAGGTAGTTCTTAGCTTGGATTTTTGCATATAAATATAAATATTTGGTGTTTCCTGCATATAAATATAAATATTTGGGATTTCGTTCCATTTTTTGCTTCTTCTGTTTGGTACAACATCTTAGGTTTTTGGTATAAATCGTTGATCTCTTGAATAAGACTATCTTTCCTTCACTGTGACATTTATGTTTTAAAGAAATTCGGTAACCAATTTTCTTCTTTTGTACCATCTCCAACGCTCTCTCTATATCTGATCTTCTTCTAGGTTTCCTCAATGGTACATATTTAATACAGACATTGTATTCATCTGTGTTCAGCTTTTCCAGGCACTGGTGAGGATTTAGGTTGCTCATATGTCTGATAGTTCTTGATTAATTTTGTCCCGATCAATTCTATATTGTTGAAATTCGACTTACTGAACATCCCTTCTCGTACATTATGGCTACAGTCACCCACCCTGGGTTTACACTTGTCTGTGCTTAGGTTAGGTTGGGTAAGGTTCGTCAGGAAACAGGGCAAGTGTTTCCTGACGCTGGTCTTAGTCAGATGATGACCCGCCATTGGAGGTTTTGGTCATCTGACCGAGGCCTTCCGCTGGCTTACCGGTGCTTCAATGATGTTGTGGTCAGATTATATTTTTTTGTGATTATTTTGTCTCTGATTAGCTCCTCGTTGTTTGTGATTATCAGATCCAATGTTTCTACTAAGGCTGGGAATCGAACCCAGACCCTCGCCGTGTGAAGCGAGAGCTTTAGCCACCAGGCCACCAGAGCCTAGTATGTACCTGTTGAGCCAGGGTGCTTCCAGAAACTATTTCTGGTATAACGTTTTGTTGAACCTTCTTCCATTTTACATTTGGAAGATTAAGATCTTCTAGGAGGATAATATTTGGTGTAGGATTTTCCAGCTTTCAAGACCTTCTACGTTCGAAGGATGAAATAAATCTCATGTACTTCTGGTCGTTACTCTGACCTCACAGAGCTTATCAGATTACTATTTTATACTTTAATACCTAGAACATCTACTGTATCATTCGTTGAATTCAGCAATTCTGTGCAGGTAAAGTGTCTTTCACATAGAGTCCTACTCTTCCCTGAGACTTATTAACTCATTTTTGGGTCTGCCTGTTTTTCTTTGTCTAAAAAAGAATGCTGTTCGTATTTTTATTTCCCTGCTTTCTCTGTAACTCCGGGTTCCTTTCGCGTGGTTGTCTGTACAGCTAAGGTCATAACATTCTCTGACCTGCATTGGGGCTTTGCACATCACTGGATCGAAGTACCTGAATGCCTTTTCAAAACGACACTTACCCTTCCGTATCATGTTTGTACAGTTGCTGGTGTGTTTATACCAGCATTTTCTCCCTTATAGGCACATTCCCTTAGCATAATATTTGTCTTGACTGCCTACATTTCCTGAGTTAGATTCATTCTTGCTTTGTGCTAAGTGATCTGGTTTCTCTCGTTTTCTTTCCCCTGAACATATTTCTCCAGGTTATTCTGTTTCCTGATTTCCTGCTATAGATAATAATAATAATAATAATAATAATAATAATAATAATAATAATAATAATAATAATAATAATAATAATAATAATAATAATAATAATAATAATAATAATAATACTTTATTGAGACATGGTACAATGATACATGGTAGACAAGAAACATAGTTAGTAATGAGATGTACATGCCAAAAGCCCCTAATATGCTGTGCATTGCGGGCATTCTTAGGTCTACTTATTTCTAGACTACATGGTAAAAAGTTATGGTTGATAATTTATAAAATAAGTATAATTGCGTATCTAAGTTATAAAGTTTGAATATAAGTTGAACATATCAATTAATTGTAGCAATGCAACTAATTGAGTGAGATAACAATTTAAAACAATTAGTTGCATTGCAGTACAGTTTACGTGGTCATTATAATGTAAATGTTATGGAAATAATATGTATTATTCATAACAGGTTTTTACATTTAAGTGATTAGTCAGGATTTTACATTAAGTGATTATTCTACTTTGTTGGGAATGTTTGATATTGAGCATTTAGCTTTGGGTGAGAAGGTGGTTTTTTAGCATCGTTTTGAATTGGGGTACAGGCAGGGTTTCTTTGGCAATGACAGGTAATGAATTCCAAATTTTCGTGCCTTTTATATGCATTGAGTTTTTACATAGTGTTAGATGGACACGGGGAACATCGAGGAGTGATCTGTGTCTAGTGTTATGGTCATGTGTCCTGTTAAAATTGGTAAGGAGAAGTTTGAGTGGTGGGTTAATATTTGCATAGAGTGTTCTATGTATGTAATAGGCACAGTAAAAAGTATGGATGTCTTGTATGGTGAGTAAGTTTAGGTTTTTGAATATTGGTGGAGTATGTTGTCTGGAGTGTGAATGTGTTATTATTCTAACTGCTGCCTTTTGTTGTGTTATTAGTGGTCTGAGATGAGTTATTGATGTAGAGCCCCATGCGTAGATTCCATAGGTGAGGTAGGGGTAAATGAGTGAGTGATATAGGGTAAGGAGAGCTGGTTGTGGAACATAGTACCGTATGTTGGATAGTATTCCCACGGTCTTTGAGACTTTCTTGGAAATTTGTTGTATATGTGTCTGAAATTTGAGGCCACTGTCAAGATGGATTCCTAAGAATTTTCCCTCTGTGAGTTTTGCGATAGGGGACCCGTTTATCATTATGTTAAGTGGTCCGTTTGTAGCTCTGTTCCCAAACTGGATAAAATATGTTTTATCAATATTGAGAGTAAGTTTGTTGGTCATCATCCAGGTAGATATTTTCTGTAATTCAGTATTTGCAGTGTTTGCTAGTATGTCTGGGCTTGGGTGTGAGATAACGTATGTAGTGTCATCTGCAAAAAAGTATGGGTTTGAGTAGTTGAGATGCATTTGGTAGGTCGTTAATGTAAATGAGAAAGAGTAGTGGGCCAAGAACACTTCCCTGTGTGACACCTACGGTAATAGTTTGCGCGGTGGAGCTAGCTCCATTTGTGTACACATATTGGTTTCTGTTGCTAAGGTATGATTTTAGGTAGTTGAGGGAGTGTCCTCTTATACCATAGTGTGATAATTTTAGGTGTAACAGATCATGGTCAACTGTATCAAAAGCTTTACGTAAATCAATGAAGATTCCTACTGGGAATTCTTTTTTCTTAAGGGCGGTGTAAATTATTTCTAACATGTGTATAATGGCATCATTTGTATTTTTATTAGGCCTGAATCCAAATTGACAGTGGTTGAGTACGTTGTTGGAGGTGAGGTAGGAATATATTTGTCTATGAATTAATTTTTCAAAGATTTTGGAGAGAAGGGGTAAGTTAGATATCGGCCTGTAGTTATTCAGGAGATGTCTCTTCATCCCTTTCATTTTTCTCTTTCCTGGCCTAAGTGTCTGTCTCCACCCTTATTTCAACTCCTTGATCCTTGTCTTTATTTTCCCACTTTTTATATATTACCTGGCAAGCTCTTTAGGAAATTACTTACATTTTCTAGGTTCTCGATTTTCAAAATTTCCCTTATGCTTGTTCAGCTTTCCATTTCTGTGGAGCAAATACAGAAACATTTGTTCCTGTTTAAGGTCATTCCTCTTAGCTGAATTAAACTTTATACATGAAACATGAAAATTCCACAATCAATTCCCCTTATGTTTCTTCCCAAGTTTCTCCCACATACACCATAGATCATATTTCTGGCCATTCTTACTGTGATTCCTATTTTTTTCCTGTTCTTGTGGGTTTAGTGTTGGGGGTGCAGGGGTTAAGTAGATGAATGTGATTCCCTAGTAGCTCATTCTATTGCTGCATTGTATTAGGTTCCTCTGTTCCAGTCCTATTTTGTTCTATTTATATACCTCAGATTTTTATACTTTTTGCTATCTTGGGCCACTGTTCCAACTTTTTGTGGTGGTGATGGCTGGGGCGAGGGGTGCGTGGTTTATGGTGGGTTGGGGTGCGTGGTTTATGGTGGGTTGGGGTGGGTGGTTTATGGTGGGTTATGGGGTGGGTGTAAGGAGTCACCTCACATCCTGTACGCCAAGTCAGGTCTGACTTTTCTCGTTTTCTCTTAATCTTTAAATCTCATGTACTTCTGGTGGTTACTGTGACGTCACACAGCCTCACATTACTGATCAATCATATTATTTTTTATGCACTGTTATTTCCATCTGGCGACATCTGGCAAGAGCTTGCTAATGATGCTTGACCATATATTACACCATCTACCATACACTATGCATTGTGGGTCGTTTGCAAGATTGTTGGTATACTCAACAAAGCAAAATCACTATTGGTTAAGATTTCGTTCGGATTTTTAACCCCGGAGGGTTAGCCACCTAGCATAACCCAAGAAAGGCAGTACGTCATCAAGGGACTGACTGCCTTATTTCCACTGGGGTCCTCAATCTTGTCCCCCAGGATGTGACCCACACCAGTCGACTAACACCCAGGTACCTACTTGCTCGCTAGGTGAACGGCGACAAAAAGTGTAAAGAAACACGCTCAGTGTTTTCACCCTTGCCAGGGATCGAACCACGGACGCTGTGTGTCAGCCCCTGTGATTTATTTATGTTGAAACATTCTTCAGGTATTTCATAGAAACCAATTTGTTTATTAAAACTGACACATTAAAACTTACACAATAGCATCCTAAAATTAAGGAGAAATTTCTTTTGAAGAAAACATATCAGCACTAAAAGTTTGAAGGCGATCAGATGATGCATTCTACAGTTACTGTACAGAATTCAAAAAAATGTTGCACATGTACAACCTCTACATAAAAAACGTTTCTTCCATATAAAATGTACCAGCCATTAAATATATTGGCAAATTTGTGAGAACAAAGTCCTCTGAGATATTAAATCTACTTCTAAATAAGACACACTAACGAGGAAAGTTTGATGTCGACCAGAGGAAGCATTCGCCAGTTATCTAACGATTCCAAGTTTTCATAAACTGTATTTGTATATTTCAAATTTAAACCTGTAAAATTTAAACTTAAAGGATACATATTCCATTTATTGAAATGTTTCAACATTGATAATTTGAAGCCAGTCAGAAAAAGCATATTTTTTTAAATACTGCTCAAAAACATAGCGAGATATGCGTTCCAAAAAGCACACCAGTACTAAAAGTTTGACATCAATCAGAAGAAGCATTCTCCGGTTATTGCACGGATTCTAATTATTCCAAATTTTATTTAACTAATTTATTACAATGACAATGTTGCCTGCATACAAACTAAACATATACAAGAAGTAAACATCAGGGGGTTGAGGAGAGGTGTGGAACTGTAAGATAACCAGTCTAATATAAAGGAAGACCTTCACACATCCCCTAACCTACCTACCTACCTCTCTCTTTCTCTCTCCATCTCTCTCTCCCTCTCTCCATCTCTCTCTCCATCTCTCTCTCCCTCTCTCTCTCTCTCTCTCTCCTCATCTCTCTCTCTCTCTCCCCATCTCTCTCTCTCCCCATCTCTCTCTTTCTCTCACCCCATCTCTCTCTCTCCCCATCTCTCTCTCTACCTCTCCCCTTTCTCTTTCACTCTCCCCCCCAAAAAAAAAGGAGGAAGGAAGATAAAAAAAGAAAAAAATGGTAGGGACTCGAAGGACCCAGGGACCAGAGGAGAATGGTCCTGGTAAGGAAGAATGGATAGAAGAGCAGTGCAAAAGGATGGAACAAGAGTGGGAGAGAAAACTAGGAGAGCTTTCTGCAAAAATGGAGACAGAGCTTTCTGTGAAATTGGAAAAGAGGTTTGAGGAGGAGAAGAAGAATTGGGAGTCACAAGTCAAAGTTGCAGTAGCCAGGATAAAGGTCATAGAAGATGAGGTAAACAGGCTGAAGCAGGTTACAGGGGTGTTGACCAGAAAAGACACAGCATCAGGGGGGCCCATCGGGAAGGAAGGAGATATAACTTACGCTACGGCCGTATCTGCCTACCAAGCAGAGCCAAGGAGTGACGTGAGCAGCTGGGAGCAGGTGGAGAGGGGAATAGGGCAAATGCAGAGGCACGATCATGCCACCAAGAGCTACAGAAAAAAAAAGGGAAAAAATGGCCATGTACAGACAGGAACCAGAGTCGCAGAGGGAAAGGCAATGGGAGGAGGAGAGGGCGAAGGCAGTGTTTATTCATGGACTGAAGGAGAGCGAAGAAAGGACACACACACTGAAAGACGTTAGGCAGAAAGAAAAGAGATTGAGAACATCCTCAAAGAAATAGGTGAAGAAGACATGTCCGAGATTGTAAATTTTCAGAGAATAGGGGGGTACTCGAAGGGAAGAAATCGACCACTCAAGCTGATTCTCAGGACAGAAACAGTGCGGGACAGAATCCTCCAAGAGAAACCACGATTGAAGGAAATGGAAGAATACAAGAGGGTCTTCCTAGACTGAGACAGAACAAAAACAGAACGACAGCAGCTGAGGGAGAGGACACAAAGGCGAAAGGAGCTAGGAGAGACAAGGACAGAATCAGCAGAGGACAACCAAAGCAGGGCAGAGCAACAAGAGCAAGCACACACAGAACCACCCCCAACACCCAACAACCAAGCACACTATCCCAACACAAACTACAACCCACACTCACACCCCAACCCAACACTCCACTATAGAATCCCACAGTCCACCGCCAGGTCCCCCCCCTCTCACCCCCCAAAAAAAAAACACAGTAGTAGAGAGGCAACTGAAGGTATGGTACACCAATGCTGATGGAATAACAAATAAGTGGGAGGAGTGGCACGAAAGAGTCAAAGAGGCATCACCGGACATAATAGCTTTCACAGAAACCAAGCTCACAGGTATGATAACAGATGCCATCTTTCCAATGGGATACCAGATCCTGAGGAAATACAGGGGAAACAGAGGAGGTGGAGGAGTGGCACTGCTGATAAAAAACCGATGAGATTTTGATGAGCTGGAGAGAGGAGACAGAGGAGAAGCAGGAGATTACATAGTAGGAATGTTACAGTCTGGAGGTCCCAAGGTGGTAATTGCAGTGATGTATAACCCACCACAGAACAGCAGGAGGCCAAGGCAAGAGTATGATGAGAGTAATAGAGCGATGGTTGACACACTGGCTGAAGTGGCCAGAAGGGCTCATGCGAGCAGAGCAAAGCTACTGATCATGGATGACTTCAACCACAAGGAAATAGACTGGGAGAACTTGGAGCCACATGGGGGCCAAGATACATGGAGGGCTAAGATGACGGAGGTGGTACTGGAAAACTTCAATTACCAACACATAAATGATACTACCAGGGAGAGAGGAGAGGATGAACCAGCGAGACTGGACTTAGTATTCACCTTGAGTAGTGTGGATATTGAGGCCATCACACATGAAAGTCCCCTCGGAGCCAGTCATCACATGGTTTTAAGCTTTGATTACACAGTAGAGTTACAGGTGGAGGGGGAGGCAGATAGGGCCAGAAGAATGAAGCCAAACTACAAAAAAGGGGACTATGTGAGCATGACGAACTTCCTAAATGGGGTTCAGTGGGACAGAGAACTGGAAGGGAAATCAGTAAACGAGATGATGGAATATGTGACAACAATATGCAAGGAAACTGAGGAGAGGTTTGTACCCAAGGGAAACAGAAACAATGAAAAAGCCAGGATGAGCCCATGGTTCACCCAAAGGTGCAGGGAGGCCAAAACCAAGTGTGCTAGGGAATGGAAGGAGTATAGAAGACAAAAGACCCAGGAAAATAAGGAGAGCAGTTGTAGAGCCAGAAATGAATATGCACAGGTAAGAAGGGAGGGCCAACGACAGTATGAGAATGACATAGCAGCGAAAGTCAAATCTGACCAGAAGCTGTTGTACAGTCACATCAGGAGGAGAACAACAGTTAAGGACCAGGTGATCAGGCTGAGGAAGGAAGGAGGAAAGGTCACAAGAAATGACCGCAAAGTGTGTGAGGAGCTCAACATGAGATTCAAAGATTTGTTCACAGAGGAGATAGAAGGGCCTCCAGAAAGGAGGAGAGGTAGGGTACACCATCAGGTGCTGGACACAATACACACAACTGAGGAGGAAGTGAAGAGGCTACTAAGCGAGCTGGATACCTCAAAGGCGATGGGGCCGGATAACATCTCTCCATGGGTCCTGAGAGAGGAAGCAGAGGAGCTATGTGTACCTCTAACAACAATCTTCAACACGTCTATCGAAACAGGGCAACTACCTGAGGTATGTAAGACAGCAAATGTAGTTCTAATTTTTAAAAAAGGAGACAGGAATGTAGCACTAAACTACAGACCAGTGTCACTGATGTATAGTATTCAAGGTCATGGAGAAGATTATCAGCAGAAGAGTGGTGGAGCACCTGGAAAGGAATGAGCTTATCAACGACGGCCAACACGGTTTCAGGGACGGGAAATCCTGTGTCACAAACCTACTGGAGTTCTATGACAGGGTGACAGCAGTAAGACAAGAGAGAGAGGGGTGGGTAGATTGCATATTCCTGGACTGTAATTAAGCGTTTGACACAGTTCCACACAAGAGATTAGAGCAGAAGCTGGAGGACCAGGCAGGGATAACAAAGAAGGCACTACAATGGATCAGGGAATACGTGTCAGGAAGACAGCAACGAGTCATGGTACGTGGCGAGGTGTCAGAGTGGGCGCCGGTGACGAGTGGGGTTCCACAGGGGTCAGTCCTAGGACCGGTGCTGTTTCTAGTATTTGTGAACGACATGACGGAAGGAATAGACTCCGAAGTGTCCCTGTTTGCAGATTATGTGAAGTTGATGAGAAGAATTCAATCGGACGAGGACCAGGCAGAACTACAAAGGGATCTCTACAGGCTGCAAGCCTGGTCCAGCAATTGGCTCCTGGAGTTGAACCCCACTAAGTGCAAAGTCATAAAGATTGGGGAAGGGCAAAGAAGACCGCAGACAGAGTACAGTCAAGGGGGCCAGAGACTACAAACCTCAATCAAGGAAAAAGATCTTGGGGTGAGTATAACACCAGGCACATCTCTTGAGGCGCACATCAACCAAATAACTGCTGCAGCATACGGGCCCCTAGCAAACCTAAGAACAGCATTCCGACATCTTAATAAGGAAACGTTCAGGACCCTGTACACTGTGTACGTTAGGCCCATACTGGAGTATGTAGCACCAGTTTGGAACCCACATCTAATCAAACACGTAAAGAAGCTAGAGAAAGTGCGAAGGTTTGCAACAAGACTAGTCCCGGAGCTAAGGAGTATGTCCTACTAGGAGAGGTTAAGGGAAATCGAACTGACGACACTGGAGGACAGGAGAGATAGGGGGGACATGATAACGACATATAAGATACTGAGAGGAATTGACAAGGTGGACAGAGACAGAATGTTCCAGAGATGGGACACAGCAACAAGGGGACACAGTTGGAAGTTGAAGACTCAGATGAATCACAGGGATGTTAGGAAGTATTTCTTCAGTCACAGAGTGGTCGTGAAGTGGAATAGTTTGGGAAGCGATGTAGTGGAGGCAGGTTCCATACATAGCTTTAAGAAGAGGTATGATAAAGCTCATGGCGCAGGGAGAGTGACCCAGTAGCGGCCAGTGAAGAGGCGGGGCCAGGAGCTATGACTTGACCCCTGCAACCACAACTAGGTGAGTGCAACTAGGTGAGTACACTTGACTTTCTGCCGGTGACACGGCTTTTAGGGAGATTCTGAAGAGAAGTTGCAAAGGTTGGTAGACGAATCTGGGAGGGAATGTAAACGTCGGAAATTGAATAATACACACACAACCCGCACATATAAAAAGAGAGGAGCTTACGACGACGTTTCGGTCCGACTTGGACCATTTACAAAGTCACACTAACACACAGAACAAGGGAAAGGGGTATATATAGGCAGGCAGACAGGGGAGGGCACAAGAGAGTGGGGTAATAATGGAGGTAGTAGTAGAAGTGGTAGTAGAAGTAGTAGTGGAGTCAGTCATAGTCTAGGAAAGGAGCACTGCAATGAGGCTAGCGGCCCGCATGGGTAGGACAAGAACACAGAGAGGAAAAGGCGAATAAAATAAAGAAGGACAAAATTAAGGCAAAAGAAAAGAAAAGAAAACCCATAGGAGAAAAAGGAGAAGGGGAAGAGATGAAAGGGGAAGGAATCAGGTTAAGTCACGGGTGTTCTGAAGTTTGGAGCATTTAACAATGTAATGGGAGAGGAAAGCATCAACAGAGACAAAGCCAGGGCTAAGATTCATACAGGGAAAGTTGTGTATAAGGGAGGATTCAACCAGGCGGCGACTATGAAAGTTAGACGCAGGGTAGACAGTTTTAGCAGAAGACCAATCAATAGGATGACTGTGATCTCTGACATGACAGAAAAGAGCATTATTAGTGTCGGCAAGCCTAACACTATTTTTGTGCTCCCTGAGTCTGTCAGAAAGAGATCGGCCAGTTTCTCCGAAGTACTGAAGAGGACAGGAGGAGCAAGAAATAGAGTAGACACCAGGAGAATCTATAGAGGGAGGGGAGGTATGAACAAGATTAGTGCGAAGAGTGTTAGTCTGGCGAAAGGTAAGTTTGATGTCTAAGGAACGGAGAGAGTTGCTGAGATTAGAGAGACCAGAGATGTAAGGAAGGCAGAGAACAGGAGAGTTCACAGGAGGGGTGTTAGTGTTGCAGTTTTATAACTGTAGTGTAAAGCACCCCTCTGGCAAGACAGTGATGGAATGAATGATGATGAAAGTTTTTCTTTTTCGGGCCACCCTGCCTTGGTGGGAATCGGCCGATGTGTTAATATATAATATAATATATCACTGTCCATCCATATCTCATATTTCAAAGTTGGAAATCGTTCAGTAGTTTACATATAGTTTTATTGTCTATAATGAATGTTCTTTGTCTGTTACGAAGGTTTTAAGTTTATAATGGTTATTTGTATATAAAGAAGGACCTTGATCCATAATGAAGGTCCTTGATCTACTATGGAGGTCCTTGATCTATAATGAAGATCTTTGGTCTATAATGAACTTTTTTCGTTTATAATAGTTTCATTATCGATAATGAAGGGTCTGTCTATAACGAATGTTTTCTGTTTATAATGAAGGCTCTTGTACCATAATATAGAATTTTGGTGAATAATGATCTTCGTATATATTGAATGATCTTGGTCTATCATGCCGATCTTGGGACCATAAATAGTACTCTTACCCACCACAACCCACAATACTGACTATAACAATATCCACCACACATGCTGGCAGTTACATCATCCCCCTCCCCATACCATGGTAATAGTTACCAACACTGCCCTACCATGACAGTTATATCAACCCCCCCTACCATGGTAATAGTTACCAACACTGCCCTACCATGACAGTTACATCAACCCCTTCCCCCTACCATGGTAATAGTTACCAACACTGCCCTACCATGACAGTTACATCAACCCCTTCACCTACCATGGTAGTAATTACCAACACTGCCCTACCATGATAAGGCAGACTTGTACAACAGTCAAGTATCTTTATTCCGAAACGTTTCGACTACACAGCAGACTTCAACAGTGGAATACATAGGTACCAAAGATGGAAACAGCAGAAGCAGTGAAGAGGTAAACATGATGCACTCAGTCCATTAATCTTGAAGTAGTAGTTTGAGGTGGTCAGTCCCTCAGCCTGGAGATGTATCCAACTTCATACTGAAGTCTGGAACCTGACCTGGTTCTAGACTATGTTTTCATTGTCTATAACTATGCTTTTATAGTCTATAAATATGCTTTTATAGTCTATAACTATGCTTTTATAGTCTATAACTATGTTTTTATAGTCTATAACTATGTTTTTATAGTCTATAACTATATTTTTATAGTCTATAACTATGTTTTCGTAGTCCATAACTTATCTACTTGTAAGTTTTGTATTCTGATATTATATTCACCACAGTACCATGCTGATAGCTACCACCATCGCACCAAGCTGACACTAACCACCATCACCACGACCATGCTTAGAGTTACCATTATTATCCCACAATGCTGACAGTTACCAACACCCCACCATGGTGACATTCATCAACACCCCACCATGTTGACAGTTACCAACACCCCACCATGCTGACAGTTACCAACACCACAGTTCATTACTGTGCCGACAGATATCAGCACCATCCACTCAACCATGCTGATAGTTACTAAACTACCCCACCGTGCTGACACTTATCACTAACACGCCCCATCATGCTGGCAGAATCATCACATGAGAGATGGGTGGTATTTTATTTGGGAAACTACTTTTGATAAGGGTGTTAATGTCCGGCTCAGTGGAGCTTTTGGGTATTTGAGAGACACCTTCCGCTGGCTTACCGGTCTGCGTGTGTGTGCGAGAGAGAGAGAGATAGAGAGAGAGAGAGAGAGAGAGAGAGAGAGAGAGAGAGAGAGAGAGAGAGAGAGAGAGAGAGAGAGAGAGTGTGTGTAAACAGCCTATCCAGAGGCTGTTTCAAACTGCGCGGCACTATGGTGCTGCCCTCTATAGGCCTATCAAGGTCGGGCTGGTCAGCCATGCTTCTCTCTCACTTACACGGCCTACCTCACTGAAGCAGCATCTCCCCCCCTTGCTGGCTGCCGGTCCCCTCATGCTCTGTCCCCGTGTACACCTACACCTTGCCATTAATAAACTGAGTCTAGTCATCGGCCGTATCTCTGCACCTACGCTACCATTCTACTGCCCAAAGTAAGCAGCCAAGAAGTTAGACTTAACAGTGGTGACAGCAGTGGTTCACGGCAGAGTGTAGTGTAGGGGACCCACCGCCCAGTCGATCATCCGACCAAGCCAGTCATATCCAGGTCATCTGCTGGCTTATCGCATCATCCGTAGCTTCCAGCGTCTCGTGGGTGCCTGAGTCAGAGCATCTTCCACGATTTGTCCACAAAATCGGGACATAGGGCGTCATCTCCAGCTCTCCAGCCTGAAGCAGTCACGTGTGTGTTCATCTCCTACTCTACAACTCTCCAGCATTCTCCTACACCCTTCTGCATCCAGCAGCGTCTCTACGCCCTTCCTACAGCTACAAGAGACGCGAGGTGAGATCGTTTTGGGTGTGGTGGTGGTGTGTCTACCTCAGGGCGCCGCTGCCTGCCTATCTCCCACCACCAACCACCTGCTCTCCACTCCTTGCTACGTTTCTACGCTCCCTATATCCAGCTCGTCGCCTGTGTGTTGTTTTCTCCGAGTTCTTAAAGAAGCCATCCCAGGCTTGACCACGTGGGAACCCATCGTGTTTGTCCCAAGCCAAGCCAAGCCAGGCGCCTGCAGTGTTCCCAGCACCTCGTTCCTGCGTCCTTCAATCTTCACTCTTCCTCCAGCTTCAGCAGTGATTTAATTTTTTTTTTGTATTTGCACCAGTATCTTAAACTTCCTCCCCATTGAAAACTGTAAAGTAACATCTTAGTAATTGTTGCAGTCTCTTGCAGTACTTCTGGTACACTGAAAAAGTCCTCTTCTGTAGTAATTTCCCCGTGTCCGTCTGCGCTTCCTAAGCCACGGTCAGCAGCGCTCTCAGACGCGTTCCCAGTGTAAACAAAACGCCGCTCTCTCAGCTGGCGAGTTTCTGTGCTTTTTTAGTAAAAACCCTCATTTCCGCAGAGTTCTACGCCCTTTTCCTGTTCTTCCCAAGCCTTGCACAATCTTTCCTACGCCACTGGAGACCCCATAGAAGCCTACAAGTGTTTATAGTGTGTGTACCGCCGCATCCAGCCACCAGTACACACCAGGAGTTTCAGAATCTGCCTACTTGCATCTAACCCCCCATCTACAATCAAAGTTAAGTAAACAGTGACTT
>WNWK01014594.1:0-50777 GCA_009830355.1 Cherax destructor | reverse complement strand
CGGCCGGATATCCGCCACAAAGCATACCGCCTTCGGCCACCACCCCGGAACCAAAGGTGGCCTCCAGAGATACACCCGTCGCCCGAAAGATACCCAAGGCCACCCCCCGGGAGACCGGAGAGGGATCGGGACATCCCCAGGCGATCCAGATTCCATGGCAAACTACACCACCACCAAGAACCTCAACGGAATGGGATTGGACCACGGTACCCTTCCCCCTACCTAGGAACTAGAATGCCTGTGGAGGGAAGCTCCCAGGGGAAAAATGGGAAGGAAATAAGGGAGGGATGAGGAGGAGGAGGAAAGGGAAAAGGGAGGATGGGGAAGATGGGGAAGATGGGAAAGGGAAGGGGGGATTGGGGGTAATTAGGTTCGGTCTGAGGAAGAAGACCAAGAGGTCCAATTCCTCAGATCAATAGCCTCTTTACCATGACAAGGAGCCCCCCTTAAAGAGGAAATGCCTGTGGAGAGAAGCTCCCAGGGTAAAAATGGGAAGGAAATAAGGGAGTGATGAGGAGGAGAGGGAAAAGGGAGGATGGGGAAGATGGGAAAGGGGAGGGGGGATTGGGGGGTAATTAGGTTCGGTCTGAGGAAGACCAAGAGGTCCAATTCCTCAGACCTGATGTCCATACTGCTTCACATCCATTACCACTGTTATTGGAGTGGAATGTCGTCTCCTCTCTCACAAGACTGCTGTTCTAGTGTGCAGTCATCTTAACTACGATCAAGCCTCATTATGTCATGCGCCACTACCCTATGTCGCTTCTACACGAGTGTACGGACATAACCACGAGTATGCTGATATAGAAGTTGTGTACTGCCCTAGTATGAGGGGCACTGTTAGATATAGACACTCGAAACATTTAGTGACGTGTATGACACCTGAGGGACTCTGTGAGGTTGATACTGTATTATAATTTTTTTTTGTTTTATATGACATGAGAGAGACATTACCACTTCTCCTAGTGCGACCTTTTGTCGTGAAAGGGGGTACTGCGACCCCAGAATGGGCCAATTTATATTGTGTTATTATATATGTATACAGTGGACCCCCGAGGAACGAGCATAATTCATTCCAGAAGCCTGCTCAAGTGCCATTACCGAACGAATTTTCTCCCTTAAGGAATAATATCAAGTAGGTTAGTCCATTTCAGACCCCAAAAAATACACTTACAAAATTAATATTATTATACTTACATACTTGTACGATTTCCAAGGTGCTCGTAACTCGGGGGCCCACTGTATTTCCATTTTCTATAATTTTATATTGCTGATATTTTCGATAATAGCTAAATCGTTTATATCTTGCTTTATATTATTATTTGACTTAGCTATTTTATTAGGTAGGATGTACCATTTATACTATTGTGCTCATTGTTCGAGAGTGTTGAGTAGCTGCCCTGGAGTTGGCAAACTACCTATCGCTAACTGCACTTTGCTTGTTATACTGCCGGCTTCTCTAGAGTGGCTGGGCAGTCAGTCAGTGGCGTGTTCCCACCTGAGTTGGAGACTGCTTCTCCTTACTCCTCCTCTCTTCCCTGCTGACTCTCGTTGGAGAAAGACATCGCTCTTGTCTCTGCTTGTTTTCTCGTCATTTAGACTCTGGTAGAGTGTGTTCGGTGGTAAGACGACACATACTTCTCTGGACTCTGTGTAACTCTGTTCAAAGAGATTATTATTATAATCAAAAGAAGTGCTAAACCACAAGGGTTATACAGCGTGGCAAGGCAGGACAGGATGCAGGGAGAATGGATTGTAAGAGGGAGATGGATGATTAGTAGGGTATGGAGTGCTGCAGGACAGTGGATAGTGCAGGGATAGAGGGTAGCAAGAGATCGAGGTAGAAGGGACTGAGGGAGTTGCTAAAGGTATAATCTTCAGAGTTTGTGTAGTAAGTCAGTTTCTGTCAAAAAGTCAACGAGAGAGTCAGGATTAAAGGAGGGTCCATCAGCAAGAAGGGAAGGTAAAGAAAGGGCCGCAGAGCGAAGACGCCGTTGGAGGTAAATTCTGCGTGCTCGTTGATATAGTGGGCAGTCCAACAGAATATGTCGAACAGACACTGGAACCTGACAATGCTCACAGAGATGGGCAGGGAGCCTCTCCATGAGATACCCGTGAGTAAGACGAGTGTGGCCGATGCGAAGACGGGAGAGTGTAGTCTCCCAACCTCGACATTGGTGACAAGAAGAAGGCCAGAAACCAATACTCGGTTTAATAGAATGAAGTTTGTTATTTAGCAGGTCAGACCAGCGTTGTTGCCAACGGGTGCGAAGGTGGGTAGCAATGACTGCAAAATAGTCCGTGAAAGGAACACCTCTATATGAAACTGGAAGGTCATGTACTGCTGACCGCACAGCAGTGTCTGCCTGTTCATTGCCCTATACGTCAACATGACCAGGGACCCACCAAAAAACAATACAGTGGACCCTCAGTTAACGAATACCCCGGAAATCGTGCAATTATGTAAGTATAATTTTGTAAGTTCTTGTGGAAGTGTATTTTTGGGGGTCTGAAATAGACTAACCTACATGACATTATTTCTTAAGGATGTAAATTCGTTCGGTAATGGCACTTGAGCAGGCTTCTGCAATGAATTTTTTTCGTTAACCTAGGGTCCACTGTATCTTTGTGCTTGCTAAAGATACGGCATAACCAAAGTTGGATACGAAGAACTAAGGGGTGAGTTGTATCAATTTTACGGATAGTCTGTAAAGCACTAAGGGAGTCTGAAACGACCACAAATGGTGACACAGGCATAGATGCAATACGGATAAGTGCCACAAGAATGGCATACAATTCAGCCGTAAATATGCTAGCCGAGGGTAATAGATACCCTCGCACAACGCTGTCTGGGAAGACTGCTGCGAATCTGACACCGTCAGATGACTTTGAACCATCGGTGTATACTGCGATGGCATGGGAATGAGAACGGAAGTGGTCTAGAAAAAAAGAGCAAGAAGCCGCCGTAGGTAGTAGGTAGTTGGACCTCAACGGAATGGGATGGACCACGATACCCTTCCCCCTACCTAGGAACTAGAATGCCTGTGGAGAGAAGCTCCCAGGGTAAAAATGGGAAGGAACTAAGGGAGGGATGAGGAGGAAGAGGAGGAAAGGGAAAAATGGGAGGATGGAGGAGATGGGATAGGGGAGGGGGATTGGGGGGTAATTAGGTTCAGTCTGAGGAAGAAGACCAAAAGGTCCAATTCCTCAGACCAATAGCCTCTTTACCGCGACAAGGAGCCCCCCTTAAAGAGAAAAGTTGTGGAAAGTATTGTGGCGTTGGGGAATTGCATGGGGTTGGATGTGAGTAGCCAGGATGTGGAAGAGTTGGTGGAGGACCACCATGAAGATCTAACCATTGAAGAGCTGCAAGAGCTTGAGCTGCAACATCATCAAAGTAGATCTGAGGAAATTGCTTCAATGAAGGAGGAAGAGAGATGTAAGGTGCCTTCTTCAAAGATTAAGGACATTTGTTCAAAGTGGAGTGAAGTGCTTTCATTTGTGGAGGAAAATCACCCTGACAAAGATGTTGCAATCCGTCTCATCAACATGTTCAATGACAATATCTTTTCCCATTTTAGGGACATTTTAAAGAGATGCCAGCCACAGAGCTCTATGGACAGATATTTAGTGCCACAGGTGTGCAATGACTCACAAGCTGGTCCTAGTGGGATTAAAAGACAAAGAAGGGAAGTGACCCCAGATGAGGACTTGGTACCCGGAGTCCTTATGGAGGGGGATTTCCATTCCAAAAATTAGGGTCCCTTCCCTCTCCCCTCCTCTCTCTCTTCCATCCAGCAACATCAGTCTTCAATAAAGGTAAGTGTCACATTGAGTTCATTCATTTGTGCATGCAAATCTATCTTTAATTAAGGCCCCCCCCAATTTTTTTTTTTAAAACTTCTGGGTTTCTGGAACGGATTAATTAAATTTACATTATTTCTTATGGGGAAAATGGTTTCAGTTTTAGTCGATCCCTCAGGAACGGATTAAACACGAAAACAGAGAGTTGACTGTATATATTGATCCTACTGTAGAGAAAAAATCATTTAACATATTGGCTGCTTCAACAGGCCAGAGATATGGTTCATTGGGTTTAGCCACGACAATATCTCTGGTTTTGATCGACACCTAAAGCCACCTTCTGAAACTTAAGGGGGGTGGATCAGCACATCCTAGATAATCAAGATTCGACAGCAAACACCACCACCACCACAGGGGACCTCAACAGAATGGGAAGGACAATTCTCCTTCCTTAACCCAGGAACTATAATTCCTAAGGGAGGAGAGTAGAGAGGTGAGGAAAAGAAGGTGGGATGGGAAAGATGGGGTGGGGAAGGCAAGATTGGGGAGCACTTAGGAAGAAAACTAAAAGGTCCAATTCCCTAGATCAAGAGCCTCTTCACTGTAAGGAACCCCCTTGAAGAGTGACTGTTATGGTTTCTCTCCAGTGTGAGTTTTCATGTGTCTGATTAATTTTGAGTTTTGAGAAAAGTTATTCATACATTCTGAACATTGATATGGTTTCTTTCCAGTATGAGTTTTCATGTGTCTTACTAAAAGCATTTTTTGAGAAAATTCATTCATACATTCTGAACATTGATATGGTTTCTCTCCAGTATGAGTTCTCATGTGACTTACTAAATGTGATTTTTGAGAAAAGTTATTCATACACTCTGAACATTGATATGGTTTCTCTCCAGTATGAGTTCTCATGTGACTTACTAAATGTGATTTTTGGGAAAAGTTATTCATACACTCTGAACATTGATATGGTTTCTCTCCAGTATGAGTTCTCATGTGACTTACTAAATGTGATTTTCGAGAAAAGTTATTCCTACATTCTGAACATTGGTATTTTTTCTCTCCAGTATGAGTTCTCATGTGTATTACTAAATGTGATTTTTGAGAAAAGTTATTTGTACATTCTAAACACTGATATGGTTTCTCTCCAGTATGAGTTTTCATGTGTTTGGCTAATTGTGATTTATGAGAAAAGTTATTCATACATTCTGAACACTGATATGGTTTCTCTCCAGTATGAGTTCTCATGTGTCTGACTAAAAGTATTTTTTGAGAAAACTCATTCATACATTCTAAACACCGATATGGTTTCTCTCCAGTATGAGTTCTCATGTGACTATCTAACTCAGACTTTTGACAAAAGTCTTTTAGACATTCTGAACACTGATATGGTTTCTCTCCAGTATGAGTTCTCATGTGACTTACTAAATGTGATTTTTGAGAAAAGTTTTTTAAACATTCTGAACACTGATAAGGTTTGTCATCAGTATGAGTTCTCATGTGAATTACTAAATTTGACTTATGAGAAAAGTTTTTTAAGCATTCTGAACAATGATATGGTTTCTCTCCAGTATGTGTTTTCATGTGACTTACTAAATGTGATTTTTGAGAAAAGTTTTTCAAACATTCTGAACACTGATATGGTTTGTCATCAGTATGAGTTCTCATGTGAATTACTAAATTTGACTTATGTGAAAAGTCTTTTAAACATTCTGAACACTGATATGGTTTCTCTCCAGTATGAGTTCTCATGTGACTTACTAAATTACATTTTTCAGAAAACTCTTTTAGACATTCTGAACACTGATATGGTTTCTCTCCAGTATGAGTTCTCATGTGACTTACTAAATTACATTTTTCAGAAAACACTTTTAGACACACTGAACACTGATATGTTTTTTTGCATGTAATAACTCTGGTCAGAGATACACACTGAAGTTGTTTAGATTGTTTTAGTGAATGTTGATTTAGCTGGTCTCCTACATGAACAACTGTACACTGTGTTGCTTCAACAAATTGTTTCTCAAATATTTTAGCCATAGTGAACAATATTCTCACATATTTAAATTGTTTAATCAAAAGTGATTTAGAGAATATTTTATAACACTGAAAACTAATATGTAATACTTTATTGCAATAAATATAACAAGCCCTAAACCTGTGAAGGTAATATAGTGTGTGAGGAAAGGGAAGGGTGACACTAACAGATATTTCAGTGTTTAGGACACATTAACTTTTCGACACTGTATTTGGCACTGTACATGCTGTATTACCAACAGTTATTACAGTGTTGTCACTGTATTACTAACATTGTAATTAGTGTTATCACTCTGTTAATAACACTGTAGTTAGTGTTGTCATTATTATTAACACTGTAGTTAGTGTTGTCACTATTATTAACACTGGAAACCATACCACGGGTGGGGTTAGAACCCGCGATCAGAGAGTCTCAAAACTCCAGACCGGTTTGTTTGCAATCGTATCATTACGATTTTGTGAGTCATATTAACACTGGAGTTAAGTGTGGTCACTATTAACACTGTAGTTAAGTGTGGTCACTATTAACACTGTAGTTAGTGTTATCACTATTATTTACACTGTAGTATGGTCATTATTTTTAACACTATTATTAACACTGAAGTTAGTGTGGTCACTATTAACACTGTAGTTAAAGTGGCACTATTAACACTGTAGTTAGTGTGGTCACTATTATTAACACTGTTGCTAGTGTTGTCACTATTATTAACACTGTAGTTAGTGTGGTCACTATTAACACTGTTGCTAGTGTTGTCACTATTATTAACACTGTAGTGAGTGTGGTCACTATTATTAACACTTGTTAGTGTGGTCACTGTATTATAAACACTAGTTATTGTTGTCACTGCATTAACACTAATTTTATTGTCACTATTATTAACACTGTAGTAGTTAGTGTTGTCACTGCATTACCAACACTAGTTAGTGTAGCCTTTGTATTATTAACATTGTAGTTAGTGTTGTTACTGCATTAACAATGTAGTTATTGTCACTGTAGTACTAACATTCTAGTTATTGTTGTCACTGTATTATTAACACTGCAGAATTGTCACTGTGTTATCACTGCAGGATGTGTCATCACTGTATTAACACTAGTGTTGTCAGTGTATTAACACTGTAGTTATTGTCACTGTATTGCTAACATAGTGTTATCACTGTATTATTTACTTAGTAGTTAGTGTTGTCATTGCATTAGCACTGTAATTATTGTCACTGTATTATCACTACAGGTAGTGTCATTACTGTATTATTAACAATGTAGTGTTGTTACTGTATTAATACTGAACTTAGTGTTGACACTGTATTAACACTAGTTACTGTCATCACTGTATTATTAACACTGTAGTTAGTGTTGTCACTGTATTATTAACACTGTAGTTATTGTCATTGTATTAACACTGTAGTTAATGCACTCACTGTGATGTCACTATTATTAACACTGTACTTAGTGTTGCCACTATTATTAACACTGCAGTTATTGTCACTATTATTTACACTGCAGTTAGTGCTGTCACTGCATTAACATTGTAGTTAGTATCACTGTATTATTAACACTGAGGATAGTGTTGTCATTGTATAACACTGTAGTTAGTGTTGTCACTACTATAAAATATTACATTATTTATAGAACATTTAGGAGATTTATGACACTTATGTTGACACTACAAGTGTCAACCTCTTGTACCAGGATGACCCACAGTATTGACACTACAAGTGTCAGCCTCTTATAACAGGATAACCAGCAGTATTGACACTACAAGTGTCAACCTCTTGTACCAGGATAACCAGCAGTATTGACACTACAAGTGTCAGCCTCTTGTACCAGGATGACCAGCAGTATTGACACTACAAGTGCCAGCCTCTTATACCTGGATGACTTGCAGTATTGACACTACAAGTGCCAGCCTCTGATGTCAGGATGACCTGCAAAATAAAATTGAAAGTTTATTATCTTTTATAATTATTATTCTTTTAACACACCGGCCATCTACCACAGAGGTAGGGATGACTCAATAAAGAAGAAACACTTTCACCATCACTGTCTTCCCAGAGCCAGACTGATACTACATTTCAGATGTCCCTCCATACTGCAAATGCTCCCACTCATTCCTCAGAGTGCAGGTACTGTACTTACCACCTTTACACCTTCAGAGTTCAAACACTGTACTTCCCACCTCCAGGATTCAAGTCCAGCTAACAGGTTTCCCTGAATCCCTTCTCAAATGTTACATTTCTTATACTCCAACAGCACATCATGTCCCAAAAGTCATTTACCCCCACTCCTATACAACATGTTCATGCACGCCTGCTGGATGTCCAAGCCCCTCACACACAAAACTTTCTTTGCTCCCTCCCCGAAACCTTTCCTAGGCCAACTCCTACCCCGCCTTCCCTCCACTACAGATATGCACTCCAAGTCATCCTATTTTGTCCCAACCTTTCTAAATGTCCAAACCACCTCAACAACCCCTCCTCAGCCTTCTAGATAATACATTTAGTAACTCCGCATGTCCTTCTAATCTTCAAGCAACAATTATCTGCAGAATATTTACACCACACAGTATAATTATTAATATTAATATTTATATACAGTATTCTCAAAATGTGTCACACTTATGTGGGTAAAAGAGCACTATAAGGTTGAGGGGAACTATCAGTTAGAGGATGTTCAGTAAATTTAAAATTTAATGCAACTCACTTTAACAAAATAGAAATACGTGACAAAATTATCTTTGATAGTTAATTCAGACACAACGAAGTCACAAGAATTGTTTATGTACAATCATGAGAAAACAACCTCATCTCTGTCCACCACAATCACCATTACTGACCATCTACTCCCTCATATTCATTAAATTGAAAGGTTACTGTGATAATGAAACTTATGAACTAACAGGGAAAGTCAGACTTGGCCCAGTAAATCAGTTTCAGTGGAAAAGTTTGCACATAATATAAGAATTTCTGAAAAGAGAGCAGGAAAACTGAGAGCACACAGATCCTGTAAAATAGACCAAAAAATTAATCCTGTTTTCTTTGGTAAGTGGAACTAATGAAAAGGTTTAAGAGTCAACAAAATTTGAAGCTTCCCAGAGGCACACCAGGTGCCTATTCATATGATAACAAAGTGATACTCTGAGTAGGTAATAAACAGTTGTGTGAGAACTGTCTCCCCAAAATGACAACAATGTTCACCAATTACCCAACTACAGTGGACCCCTGGTTTTCGTGATTTTTTCGTTACAGAATGCTGTTCAAGTGCCATTACCAAACGAATTTATTCCTATAAGGAATAATGTAAAGTAGACTAGTCCCTTTAGACCCCCAAAAATACACTTACAAAAGAATTTAAAAAAATACACTTACATAAAAGGGCGAGTTTGCAGCAGGACAAACACCAGGGGTCCACTGTATATTTAACCCTTTGACTGTCGCAAGCCCCAATCCTGAGTGCTCTCCTGTTGTCGCAAAATATTTAAAAAAAAAAAAATATTTTTTCTTATCAAAATGTTAAGATTATTTTTCTGATTGTTTTCATCCTAAAAAAAATTTTTTTGCAATCAATACTTACTAAGATATGGAGGCATAAAGTTTTCAGAAAATGAGCCACGTATGGCAACAGCGGCACATGCCGCTCACCGGTACACTTATATTTACTCCCATTCGAAGGTTTCTTGTATTTTCCAATATTTTTTTTTTCCAAGTAACTTATGTGGCCTGTGAGACCAAAGTAAGGTGCTGTGTACATATATACACTCCTTGTATGCAACACAATAACTGCACAAACATTATTATCATTATATTGTTTACAGAACTTGTTTACACAAACCAACAATGCAAAAAAAAATTTATTACTATTGTTCTATAATATATATACACATATATAATGACTGGACACTTTCCATCAACTTCCCTTAGCACTTGAAGCTGTGTGTGTGTGGACATCTAAATTTGCTGAGTCAGGGTAAGGCAGCTATCAAAATGACATATTATACCATTACTCACCACCCTCACTGCTGTCAACCTGTCAACACAAAAGGGGACCCATGATTTCTTCCCCACAACCTCCTGCCTAGCTTCCTTTCTTCCTTCATTCCTTCCTTCCTTTCTTACTTATTTCCTTCCTTCCTCTCATCTCTTCCTTCCTGCCTTCCTTTCTTCCTTCATTCCTTCCTTTTTTTCTTCCTTCCTTTCTTACTTCTTTTGTTCCTTCCTTCCTCTCATCTCTCCTTCCTTCCTTTCTTTCTTCTTTCCTTCCTTCCTTCCTTCTTCTTTCCTTCCTTCCTCTCATCTCTTCTTTCCTTCCTTTCATCTCTTCTTTCCTTCCTTCCTTCCTCTCATCTCTTCTTTCCTTCCTTCCTTCCTCTCATCTCTTCCTTCCTTACTTTCTTTTTTTCATCATTCCTTCCTTCTGGTATCCTGGGCATTGCTTTCGGTCACAAACTCCTCAAAACCATGAAATTCATCTTCAGAGACACTTCCATCTGTGTTAGAGCTATCACTGGGGAAGAGAAGAGTCCCAGATTCGCCGTTGAGTCAGGTATTTCTTACCGCTAGGCATGCTGAACATGGACTACTGAAATGGCTTTCCCACAATGCACCACTGGCTGCCCGATTTTTTTTATACTGCGCACACTGACCACACAGACCCATTCTCTCACATGTGGGCCTACCAGCTTTCTCCTGCTTGATTTGAGGCCGCTAGAATTTAGGCGTATAGATACGTCCGAAACAGTGGCTCATAAGACGTATATATACAACCGAAACAGTCAAAGGGTTAAGTAAAAGGACAAATGCAACTAATGTGACATTTTATTCTGGCAACGTTATAATAAACAGCCCTCACATTCCCAGTGAAATAACCCAAGCCCATTGCAAAGATACTGCTATCAGGATAATACAAGACCACTTACAAGTTATTGTGCAAAGCAATGAAGTTAAAGAAATGCGATTGCTAGAAAAGCAAGGTAGTAAACATAGTATAGTGGACCCCCGGAGTTCATGATTAATCCGTTCCAGAGGGCGTCACGAACACCGAATATAACGAACTTCGAATCTATTTTCCCCATAAGAAATAATGGAAATAAAATTAATCCGTTTCAGACACCCAAAAGTATTAAAATAAAATATTTTTGTACATTAAATATACATTAAATTACACAGAAAACAATGAGACATGAAGAATAAAACAATAATAACATGTCACTTACCTTTATTGAAGAGTTGTTGATGTGTGGAAAACGAGGAGGGGAGAGGATGGAAGAGTTGCTTTTGTTTGGAAGGGAAATCCCCTTCCCTGGGTTACTTCCCTTCTTTGTTTTTTAATGCCACTAGGACCAACTTGAGAGTCACTGGACCCCTGTTGCTCAAAAAAGTGTTCCAGCGAGTTCTGTTTCTGGCGAATGTTTGGAATTGTGCCAGCGACTGGGGTGTGTGTTTGGGGACAGGACAAGATAGTCCTTCAATATTTCGCTAATATCATCTATACGACTTATTTATCTATCAAAATTCATCTAATATGGCATAATAAACAATATTAACCCTTTCAGGGTCGCAGGGCCCTCTCTGAATCTCGTTCTCAGGGTCGCAGAATTTAAAAAAAAAAAAAAATCTTTTTTCTTATGAAGTGATAGTTTTTTTTTTCTAAATCTAATAGGCTAAAAAAAAAATTTTTGCGATCAATACTTACGGAGATATAGAGGCTTGAAGTTGACAGAAAGTGAACCACTTATGGCTGGCTGGCTGGCTGGCTGGCTGACTGACTAACTGACTGGCTGGCTGGCTGATTGGCTGACTGACTAACTGACTGACTGACTATAGAAACAAAGTTAGATAAGGTTGCATTAATTATAACTGGTTTATACATTTATGTGATATAAGTTTCAACATTTGCATTAGATTAAGTTTGAGAAAATTATTGTTCTTTGAGCAATTATGTAAGGGGTTTTGAGGCTAAGGAAGTAACAGTGAATAATGGTATTTTGAGGCGGTGGAGAGTGATTTATTAACTTTGTAGGTAATGTAAAGTATTGTTTATTTATTTTTGGATGAGTTTACCTGGAGAGAGTTCCAGGGGTCAACGCCCCTGCAGCCCAGTCTGTGACCAGGCCTCATCTTGGATCAGAGCCTGAGTAGGTGGTTTTTCAGCAGAGTTTTGAATTGATGTACAGGCAGGGTTTCTTTTGTATTCACAGGTAATGAATTCCAAATTTTTGGGCCTTTAATGTGCACTGAGTTTTTTCATAGTGTGAAATGGACCCGGGGAACATTGAAGAGTGATCTGTGCCTTGTATTATGGTCATGTGTCCTGTTAAGGCTGGTAAGGAGAAGTTTGAGTGGTGGGTTAATATTTGAGTTTAGTGTTCTATGTATGTAGTAGGCACAGTAAAATGTATGGATGTCTTGTATGGTGAGTAAGTTTAGACTTTTGAATATTGGTGGATCATGTCTGGAGTGGGAATTTGTTATCATTCTGACTGCAGCCTTTTGTTGTGTTATTAATGGTTTGAGGTGATTTATAGCTGTTGAGCCCCATGCACAGATTCCATAGGTGAGATAGGGGTAAATGAGTGTGTGATACAGGGTAAGGAGAGCTGGTTGTGGAACATAGTACCTTATCTTGGATAGTATTCCTACGATCTTGGAGAATTTCTTGGAAATTTGTTGTATATGTGTTCGAAATTTGAGGCCACTGTCAAGGTGGACTTCTAAGAATTTTCCCTCAGTGAGTTTTGTGACAAGTGATCCGTTTATCATTATGTTAAGTGGAACATTTGTAGCTCTCTTCCCAAACTGAATGAAATAGGTTTTATCAATATTGAGAGTAAGCTTGTTAGTCATCAATCAGGTAGATATTTTCTGTAATTCAGCATTTACAGTGTTGGCTAGTATGACTGGGCTTGGGTGAGAGAAGACGAATGTAGTGTCAAATGCAAATAGTATGGGTTTGAGCAGTTGAGATGCATTTGGTAAGTTGTTTATGTAAATGAGAAAGAGAAGTGGGCCAAGAACACTTCCCTGTAGGACACCAACTGTAATTGTTTGTGTGGAAGAGTTAGCTCCATTTGTGTACACATATTGGCTTCTGTTGCTAAGGTATGACTTTAGGTAGTTGAGGGAGTGCCCTCTTATACCATAGTGTGATAATTTTACATGTAACAGATCATGGTCAACTGTATCAAAAGCTTTACGTAAATCAATGAAGATTCCCAGTGGGATTTCTTTTTTCTCGAGAGCGGTGTATATTATTTCTAGTATGTGTATAATAGCATCATCTGTGTTTTTATTAGGCCTGAATCCAAACTGACAGGGGTTGAGTATGTTATGGGAGATGAGGTAGGAAAAGATCTGCCTATGAATTAATTTTTCAAAGATTTTGGAGAGAAGGGGTTTACCTGGAGTTTACCTGGAGAGAATTCCAGGGGTCAACGCCCCCGCGGCCCGGTCTGTGACCAGGCCAGGTAAGTTAGATATTGGCCTATACAGTGGTACCTCGACTTACGATATTTTTTCATTCCAGAATGCTGTTCAAGTGCCATTACCAAACGAATTTATCTCCTTAAGAAATAATGTAAAATAGACTAGTCTGTTTAGACCCCTAAAAGTACACTTACAAAAGCATTTAAAAAAATAAACTTACATAAAAGGGTGTGTTTGGGGACCATCGTAAGTCGAGGTACCACTGTAGTTATTCAGGTCTGCTTGATCTCCTCCTTTATGTATGGGGGTAACCCTTGCTATTTTGAGAATTGATGGGAAGGTGGAGGATTCAATGGATTTGTTAGAGTGTTGCAATAATTGGTGACTGTACTTGAGAAGTTTTTTTGTATATAAAAGGTGGTAAGTTATTTAGATATCCTGCCTTGTTTTATAATGTGTTGATAACAAGTGAGACTTCTGTTGGGTTGGTCAGAGCTAAGAACAGTGCATTCGGGTAGGTGCCAGTGAGGTAGTCGTTAGGTGGAGTGTTTGAGCTTGGGGTTTTGCTTGCCAGCTTTTTTCCTATGGTGGAGAAGAAAACATTGAGTCTGTTTGCTGTTTCAGTCAGTGGGAGTAGGGGTTCATCTGGTTTTGTTAGTTTGATTGTTCTGTTTCTGGATATCTTTTTAGTTCCTAAAATTTCAGATAGGGTTTTCCAGGTCTTTTTCATATCATCTTTTAAGTTATGTAATCTGTTCTCATAATACAATTTTTTTGACCTTATCAGGCTGGTTAGGTTTGATGAGTAACATTTTGTTTGGTCTCTCGTTATTTGTCCCATTCTGTACTGTTTTTCAAATAGGTGTTTTATATTAATGGATTTGAGAATGCTGGGTGTTTGCCAGGGACTGTTTAGTCTCTTAGATGTGATCTGCTTATTTTTTTTTAGGCAATGCATGTTATAGAGGAATTGGGTCTTTTTTAAAAAATTATTAATACATATGTCAGTATTTGTATAGATTTCTAGCTCGGTTTGCCAGTCGACATTTGTCATAGCTGTTATGAAGTTATTAACCCTTTGACTGTCGCAACCCCAAATCCTGAAGTGTCTCCTGGTGTCACAAAATATTCGAAAAAAAAAATTATTTTTTTCTTATGAAATGATAAGAGAATATTTTCCCGATGGTAATGACACCAAAAGTACAAAATTTGATGGAAAACTTATGGAATAACGCTCTCGTGAAGATAAGTGATTTCGGCGATATATACACATCAGCGATTTCGCCGACTTTGAGCCCTATTTTCGGCCAATTCTATTGTTCCAGTCGACCAAACTCATAGCTATTTCTTTAGAACTCCATTTGTTCTATCAATTGAGTACAAGAAACCACCAATTTACCGATTTCAACTACCCAATAAAGTGGTCAAAATTGGCAATTTGGCCAATTTCATGCAAAATAAAAAAAATGTCAATTTCAAAATAGGGTCCAGAATAAACAATGCAGACATTCCTGGCACTAAAATAAGATTTTCTCTGTTCATTAGTCATGTCTTTAGGCCGCTAATATATTACTCTTGCTTTCTATTTTGATTTTTTATTCACACAAAAAATAGAAGATTTACTGTTATGCAGACTACTGCAATATTGTAAAAATGGTACAAATAATATCAATGCACTTGTGAAAGAATATTAGACTCACCAGTTGACGTGTATTGGACGCATGCCGTGATTTGTTTACTCTTGAACATTGGCAAAAATCGAACATTTCCCCTACTTTGAGCTCAATTTCAAGGTCGTTTTCATCATGAAACTATACCGTTCATCCAGAGTCTGGTGTACCGTTCTTCAGAGTAATGTAAATTAGATTATTCCATTTCAGACCCCCAAAAATACACTTACAAAAGCACTTACAATAATAAACTTACATAATAGGTCGAGTTGGGAGGCGTTCGAATTCTACTAAACTTCTCTACTAGACTTATTAAAGTCATCTAGCATTACTAATTAATACTCAATTCTCTTTTACTCACTGTAACTCATCTAATGACCATTTAATCTGCCTTATTAATCTTAAGTAAATCATCTTTATTTCTGTAAAATGTTTTCCATTCTATCAATTGAGACCACGAAAAAGAGAATACAACTATAAATACTATACAAAAATACACCTCAAAGTCGGCGTTTTAATCCAAAAACACGGTCGGAGTTTTTTTTTCTCATTATGCACTGCGTGCTGCAGGATTTTTTTTATACAGCGCACACTGACAACACAGACCCATTCTCTCACATGTAGACCTACCAGCTTTCTCCCGCTTGATTTGAAGCCGCTAGAATTTTTGAGTACAGTCAACCCTCCGTTTTCGTGCTTAATCCATTCCAGAAAGATCGACTAAAACCGAAATCAACAAAAACTGAAGCCATTTTCCCCATAAGAAATAATGTAAATTCAATTAATCCGTTTCAGACACCCAGGAGTATTAACAAAAAATAATTTTTTAGAGATTAAATATAGATTTACATACATAAAAGAATGACAAATAAATATAAAGCACTAATAACATGTATAAATGAACATTTAACATCACACTTATCTTTATTGGCGACTCTTGTTGGTGTATGGAAGATAGAGAGGAGGAGAGAGGGAGGCGAGTTTATTGTTGGGAGGCAGGACAAAATGCTTCAATTTGACACTAATATCAGCTCTATGGCTTATTTATCTATCACAATTCATCTAATATGACATAATAAACAATATTAATAACATAGAAACATGATATATACTCTAGAATGAATAAAATATGTCATTATGTATGAGAGAACTGGCAGTAGTGTTGTTGTTGTTGGGTATAAGGGCCACTGCTGGTGGAGGGAGGTGAGCTTATTGTTGGGAGGCAGGACAAAATGCTTCAATTTGACACTAATATCAGCTCTACAGCTTATTTATCTATCACAATTCATCTAATATGACATAATAAACAATATTAATAACATAGAAACATGATATATACTCTAGAATGAATAAAATATGTCATTATGTATGAGAGAACTGGCGGCAGTGTTGTTGTTGTTGTTGTTGGGTATAAGGGCCACTGCTGGTGGAGGGAGGCGAGTTTATTGTTTGGAGGCAGGACAAAATGCTTCAATTTGACACTAACATCAGCTCTACGGCTTATTTATCTATCACAATTCATCTAATATGACATAATAAACAATATTAATAACATAGAAACATGATATATACTCTAGAATGAATAAAATATGTCATTATGTATGAGAGAACTGGCGGTAGTGTTGTTGTTGTTGTTGGGTATAAGGTCCACTGCTGGTGGAGGGAGGAGAGTTTATTGTTGGGAGGCAGGACAAAATGCTTCAATTTGACACTAATATCAGCTCTACGGCTTATTTATCTACAGTAGACCCTCATTTAGCATGGTAGTTACGGTCCTGAAAACATCGTGTTAGGTAAAATCGTGTTAGATAATTAAAAGAACTTATGGGAAAAATAGGGTTATGTTCCTGGGAGTCCTCAAAAAGCCAAACAAGTTTTTTTAGACCAACAGATCTTGCAAAAATTGAAGGCTAATATGTAATTGTAGTTCATTGTTGTGATATATTACTGCTTAAGACTACAAATGCAATAGAAATAATAGTATTTCTTACCTTAAATTGTGGGTAATGATGTTTGTGGATGGTAGTGAAGAGTGGATATGGATGGTGTGGCCCTACTGGGCTGAGGTGGATGGTTGTTGGTTGTCGGTAGAAGTGGATGGTAGAGGTCCTGGTGCTGAAGTCGATGGTTGTATTGGTGTCTGCATAAATTCTGTAATGGATCTCTGGGCTCTTTTATTCTGCATTACATTATACAGCTGACGGTAAGGCATCATCAGCTGGTCTAGACCCCGTTTCAAAGCCCTGTTTCTATCTTTGTCAGGGTCCTCTTCAATGAAAAAGTCTGCTAGTTTAGCAGCAACATGGAACTGCTCACGTAACTGCTGCAATGTTAACTGTTTTTCTTCAGGTTCTTCTTCATCTTCTTCTGTTATCTCCCTCCCTTGTATCTGTGCATCGAACTCTGCCAACATTTCCTCTGGACTCATGTCTTCATCATTATCTTCTAAGAGTTCATTCACATCATCTTCATTCATATCTTCAAAACCATCACCTGGTAATCTCCTTGCCAGCTGAACAATTTCCTGAACCTGACTCTCAAGCAAGGGAAAACCAGTGAAACAATTAACTACAGAAGGCCATAACTTTCCCCAGCCTGCATTTAATGTTGATTGGGGCACTTCATTCCATGCACTTCTAGCATAGCTGATGGCATCTGCAATGTTAAATTTTCTCCAGAAGCTTGGTACTGCCAGGTTGGAGTCAGAGTCCATTGATGCAACTAGTTTTTTTATAACTTTTTTTGTGTAGTTACACTTGAATGTCTGAATAACTCCCCGATCCAGTGGTTGTATCAGAGATGTTGTATTTGGAGGTAAAAATACAACTTTTATATGTGGGGTCACATCCAGCAAAGCTTGTGGATGAGTACGGGAATTATCAAGAATGAAGAGAGCCTTGAATGCAAGGTTCTTGCTGTGCAGGTAAAACTTGACTTCAGGAATAAAGTGATGCTTAAACCAGTCAATAAATATGTCCTCTGTCATCCATGCTGACTGGTTTGACCTCCAAATTACTGGTAAGGTGTTTTTATCCACACCTCTCAAAGCACGAGGAGTCTTAGAGCGGTAAATAACCATGGGCTTACACTTGAAATCACCTGATGCATTACCGCAAAGGAGCAAGGTGAAGAGATCCTTTGCTGCCTTGAAGCCTGGTGCACTTTTCTCTTGCTGACTGATATAAGTTCGTGTTGGCATTTTCTTCCAGAAAACACCTGTCTCGTCAGCATTAAACACTTGCTGTGGCTTATAGCCACCCTCAGAAATAAGTTCCTGAAATTCAGCAGGGAAATTACTTGCTGCTGTATGATCAGCTGAAGCACTTTCACCAGAAAACTTAATATTATGCAACTTATTATGCAACTTAAAGTTGTGAAACCAGCCTGCGCTAAACACACACTCATTTTCAGGCCTTCCTTCCTTGTCACACACTGCTTTAAACAACTGTAATGCCTTTTCCCTAATTAAGATGAAATTAAGTGGTGCACCTTTCTTTGTTTTCTGTTCGATCCACTCAAGCAACAAGTTTTCTGTTTTATTTACTTGTTGGGACCTACGTGTCATTCTTTTCATGAGGTCACATTTTGGGTTATTCATTACACAAGCTCGTATATTCGCCTCATTCTTCCTAATTGTACGAACTGACGCTTCATTAAGGCCATAGGCCCTCACTATATCCACCACACATGAGCCACTCTTAAGCTTATCTAATATCTCGATTTTCTTGGTAATTCCTAGACTTGAACGCTTAAATCTTTTCTTATCACTTGCTGGAACACTTGTATGCTTACTGGGTGCCATGATTGCTTGGCAGATTTATCAAAATGCAGTGAAAATGAGAAAATGTATGTAAATAAACACAGCGATCTTCCCGATTATTGTTGCCCTGCACGTGTACGAACCAAACTGAACGCTGAGAGGGATGCGTGGGTGGGTGAGGGTGGCTGGGGATAGCACTAGGACTCCCCCACTGACTCAATGGTTTAACCCACCGCAGGCGACCGCGCGCTCAAAAATTTTCCCCTCCAGTGAATCGCGTAATATAAGGTTTACGTCGTGTTAGATAAAAATGTGCCGCAATTCTTCAATCGCGTAATACCCAAAACGCGCAACATAAAGTCGTGCTAAATGAGGGTCTACTGTATCACAATTCATCTAATATGACATAATAAACAATATTAATAACATAGAAACATGATACAGTGGTACCTCGACTTACGATATTTTTTCATTCCAGAATGCTGTTCAAGTGCCATTACCAAACGAATTTATCCCCATAAGGAATGATGTAAAATAGACTAGTCCTTTTAGACCCCCAAAATTACACTTACAAAAGCATTTAAAAAAATAAACTTACATAAAAGGGTGAGTTTAGGGACCATCGTAAGTCGAGGTACCACTGCATATACTCGAGAATGAATAAAATATGTCATTATGTATGAGAGAACTGGCGGTAGTGTTGTTGATGTTGTTGGGTATAAGGGCCACTGCTGGTGGAGGGAGGCGAGTTTATTGTTGGGAGGCAGGACAAAATGCTTCAATTTGACAATAATATCAGCTCTACGGCTTATCTATCACAATTCATCTAATATGACATAATAAACAATATTAATAACATAGAAACATTATATATACTCTAGAATGAATAAAATATGTCATTATGTATGAGAGAGCTGGCGGTAGTGTTGTTGTTGTTGGGTATAAGGGCCACTGCTGGTGGTGGTCAGCGCCACCAACTCTATTCACACAATGTACATAATTTATAAATAAGAAATATTTACACTTTAATTTATAAATAAATATTTACACTTTAATTTATAAATAATAAATATTCACACTTATATAAATAAGAAATATTTACACTTACTTTGGAAGAGATGTTGGCAGAGGGCGGCTCTGGTCTCAGTGTCCCTATACTCCTCAAACAAACAATGGAGGAGATAAGTTTCGTGTCGTCATTTTTCTATCTATTAATGGCTTACCTTACTTGCTACACTGTTAGTGCTACACTTTATCGCTGGCTGGTGCTACAGCCTTTATCGACTCCACTTTGATACTTTGCTACAATTTCTTTCTTTAATTGTATGGTGTTCTACACTTTCTTTACCAAAGGACTGACACTAGGAGCTTTCTTTGGGCCCGTGGTAGCCTATTTAGCAGTCACACACAATAATCAAGGGCCAAAAACAATGGATTGTTAAGAAATGTTTTGTATGAACTCGCAGGATAATGTTCACTCAACCAGAAACAATGCTACACTCCCTGAGAATGTGCGTGGGAGGCGGGCTTCATACAAAACATTTCTTAACAATCCATTGTTTTTGGCCCTTGATTATTGTGTGTGACTGCTAAATAAGCCACCATGGGCCCAAAGAAAGCTCCTAGTGCCAGTCCTTTGGTAAAGAAAGTGAGGAACACCATAGAATTAAAGAAAGAAATCGTAGCAAAGTGGAGTTGATAAAGGCTATAGCACCAGCCAGCGATAAAGTGTAGCACTAACAGTGTAGCAAGTAAGTTAAGCGATAGAAAAATGAAGACACGAAACTTAACTCCTCCATTGTTGTTTGAGTAGTATAAGGGCACTGAGTCCAGGGCCGCCCTCTGCCAACATCTCCTCCAAGATAAGTGTAAATATTTCTTATTTATATAAGTGTGAATATTTCTTATTTATAAATTAAAGTGTAAATATTTCTTATTTATAAATTAAAGTGTAAATATTTCTTATTTATAAATTATGCACATTGTTTGTGTGAATGGTGGTGGCTTTCTGCTGCCGCTGACCACCACCACGGCTTATGGTCAGTGGCCCTTATACCCAATAACAACAACAACACTACCACCAGTCCTTACATTCGTAATGACATGTTTTATTCATTCTAGAGTTTATATCATGTTTCTATGTTATTAATATTGTTTATTATGTCATATTAGATGAATTGTGATAGATAAATAAGCCGTAGAGCTGATATTAGTGTCAAATTGAAGCATTTTGTCCTGCCTCCCAACAATAAACTCGCCTCCCTCTCTCCTCTCCATCTTCCATACACCAACAAGAGTCGCCAATAAAGGTAAGTGTGATGTTAAATATTCATTTATACATGTTATTAGTGCTTTATATTTATTTGTCATAATTTTCTGTATGTAAATCTATATTTAATCTCTAAAAAAATATATTTTGTTAATACTCCTGGGTGTCTGAAACGGATTAATTGAATTTACATTATTTATGGGGAAAATGGCTTCAGTTTTCGTTGATTTCAGCTTTAGTCGATCCCTCTGAAACGGATTAAACACGAAAACGGAGGGTTGACTGTATATACGTCCGAAACACTGGCTCGTAAGACGTATATATATGACCGAAACAGTCAAAGGGTTAATAGCTGTCTCATTATGCAGTCTGAAGGTAACCTTAGTAGTTTCTTGGGGTAATTTACCTAGGTTGGTTATGAGAAAGGTAGGGTAGTGGTCTGTGGTATTATCTGTGATTATGCCTGATTTTAAAGGGGATATGGTGTTAGTCCAGATGTGGTCTAGTAAGGAAACACTAGTCTCAGAGATTCTTGTAGGTTTTGTTACTGTTGGTAGCAGCAAGCAGTTGCTCATAGTGTTTGTGAATTCAGTTACTTGTGGATCCTGATCTTGTAGGAGATTTATATTGAAGTCTCCTGTGAGTATTAAGTGGTCTTTGCTCATGTGTGCATCAGTAATCATACTTCCTAATGTTTCATTAAATTGGTTAATATCTGACTGTGGTACACTGTAGATGTTTATCATTGTGAGAGGTTTTTGTAGGTATTTGGATTTAAACTTAGCTATAATATATTCTCCATGTTCATCTCTTGTGCAAGTATTGTTGATACATTCAAGCTGGTCTGAGTAGTATATAGCTGTGCCACCCCCTTGCTGGTCTGGCCTACAGTTGTGTATAGCTGTGTAACCAGGAATGACATAGATATCTGTAGTATTAGTATTAGGCTTTAGCCAGGTTTCAGTGAGAGCAATGCTGGACATACTGGCCAACAGGGAATTTAACCCTTAAACGGTCCAAACGAATATATACGTTCGCACGCCCAGTGCCCCGAATATTTTGAAAAAAAAAAATTATATAGAAATAAAGCACATTTTTTAAGTGTTATAGGGTAAAAAAAAAATTTGGGTCAGTACTTACCGAGATATGAGGCAGAGAAGTTGGCACTGGATGCTCACCTGACAGCAACAGGAGTATACCTGGAGAGAGTTCCAGGGTTCAACGCCCCTTTAGCCCGGTCTGTGACTAGGCCTCATGTTGGATCAGAGCCTGATCAACCAGGCTGTTACTGCTGGTCGCACGCAGTCCAACGTACGAACCACAGCCTGGCTGGTCAGGTACCAACTTTAGGTGCCTGTCCAGTGCCTGCTTGAAGACAGCCAGGGGTTTGTTGGAATCCCCCTGATGTATGCTGGGAGGCAGTTGAACAGTCTTGGGCCCCTGACACTTATTGTGTTGTCTCTCAACGTGCTAGTGGCACCCCAGCTTTTCATTGGGGGGATGTTACAGCGCCTGCCGAGTCTTTTGCTTTCGTAGGGAGTAACTCTCGTGTACAAGTTTGGTACTAATGCTTCGAGAATTTTCCACGTGTATATAATAATGTCCTGCCGCTTGCAGAATTGTTGCCAATATACTTTTTTTCTCTTTTTTTTATTATTTTATATAATTTTTATGTTCTGATAATTACAATTTATAGTAGTTCTTGTGATTTCATAGCCAATCTTTGTTCTGACACTAATATTAGGTACTGAAATTGTACTCAAATGATAATAATAATGATAGTGCATAAAAATAATAATAATGATAGTGCATAATAATAATAATAATAATAATAATGATAGTGAATAATAATAATAATAATAAAGTTCCCTTGAAGCATTATGTAAGATTTGAGTCGCTGCCTTATCTCATCTGATCTCCACTAATGATGACTGGTGACATTTGATGAGGGGTGAGGGTAGTCTTATCTTTTCTAATCAGTCCAGTAATTACAGTGATGACATTTGATGAGCTTACACTGCTTCCCTTTATTTGTTATGCAAACCTGTCTGTCTGTCTGTCTGTGTGTCTGTCTTTCTGTCTGTCTGTGTGTCTGTCTTTCTGTCTGTCTGTGTGTCTGTATTTCTGTCTGTCTGTGTGTCTGCCTTTCTATCTGTCTGTGTGTCTGTCTTTCTGTCTGCCTGTGTGTCGTCTCCTTTCTGTCTGCTTGTCTCAGAGAGTAGCTCATAAACCAACTGGTATTACGCAGATCACAAGCACATTATATCACTTTGTCTTGATTTTTTTAGTTATCCTAGGTAATTTACACTATGTATAATTGTATTTACGTATGTGTTCCTGTGAAATAGAGACAGATAGAGACAAAGAGACAGATAGATACAGACAGAGATAGACAGCCAATCAGGTACCCAGCTGACAAGCCAGCTGCTGGCCAGCCAGATGGCTAACCAGCTGCTGGCCAGCCAGGTGGCCAAGCAGGCAGCCAGCCAGCCCTCCAGCCAGCCTGCCAACATCACTTTCCACTTAAAAAAGGAGTGTTAATATGACAAGACATCAGTGAATCTATGGTGTTTGCCGTGCTGTTTGCTCTAGCTGGCCCTCAATTTAACTGGTGCTCCCACAAGGTACTAAGTGGTCCCAGATTTTTTTAATATGGCACACACTGAGTGTTAAGACCCATTCTATGCTGACCAGGCATCTCAGGCCAATCGTGCCAAATTTGGAGGCAGGAAAAATAAAACGAATATATACGTTTGGGGCAATAGAAGTACTAACGTATATACAGTGGTCCATCGACTAGCGGTCATAATCCGTTCCAGGAGCTAGGCCTTAACATGAATTGCTCGAAAGTCGAAACCTTATTTCCCATAAGAAATAATGTAAATACAATTAATCCATTCCACCCAAAAATATTCACAAAAAATACATTTTAATTATAGTTCTACATACACAAAACAACATTATTAACATATAATTATAAATACTATGTACATAATAAATATTAAATACTACAACAGAATAATAAATAACATTTACTTACCTTTATTGAAAAGAGTTGCAGGCATCTGAAAGATAGGGAGGAGGACAGGGGGAGGGTGTTAGTGTTTGGAAGGGAAATCCCCCTCCATAAAGACTTCAGGTAACAAGTCCTTATCTGGGGTTACTTCCCTTCTTTTTCTTTTAATGCCACTAGGACCAGCTTGAGAGTCACTAGAACCCTTCCTAGAAAAATAACTGTCCAGAGTCCTCTGTTTCTGGCGACTCTTCAACATTTTTCTGAAGTGGGGCAAGATTCTGTCACTGAACATGTTGCAGATGTGGTTTGATTCAGCTTGCTCAGGGTGGTGTTTTTCAACAAATGTCTGCACATCAGCCCATTTGGAACAAATTTCCTTAATCTCTGAAGAAGTTACTACCTCACCCTGTCCATCCTCCTCCTCTGAATCAATTTCCTAAAATGTCGTCTGTTGCTGTTCCTGATGAAGCTCTCTCAGCTCTTCAGTGGTTAGGTCTACCCTGTGCTCCTCCACCAACTCTTCCACATCCTCACCACTCACCTCCAACCCCAGGGACTTGCCCAATTCCACAGTAGAGTCCACAACAGGTACAGGGTCGTCAGGGTCAGCCTCAAATCCTTCAAAATCCCTGTGTTGGACACAACCTGGCCACAATGGTCTCCAAGCAGAGTTCAAAGTCCTGGAAGTCACCCCCTCCCAAGCCTTACTTATAAGGCCTATGCAATGGACGATATTGAAGTGATCTTTCCAGAACTCTCTTAGGATCAACTGAGTGTCCGAGGTCACTTGAAAGCACTTTTCAAACAATGCTTTTGTGCAGAGTGACCCATGCATTAGTGTTAGCCTTCCAATACACACAAATTATTCCTGTTAACATTGTATTTCTTGAAGGCTCTGGGATTTTCTGTGTGATACACCAGTAAATGCTTCACTTTAAAATCATCACTGGCAGTCTTTCATAGGCTTGTGTCCTGGCAGTGCCTTTTCCTCCTGAGTAATGAAGGTCCTGTTTGGCATTTTCTTTCCAAACAGGCCTGTTTCATCACAATTAAACACTTGTTGGGGTTCGAATTTTTCAGTGTCTACGAACCCCTGGAATTCCTGCACAAATTTTTAAGCTGTACGTTTGTCTGAGCTGGCTGCTTCACCAGGTCTCACAACACTGTGTATGCCACTACGTTTCTTAAACCTCTCAAACCAGCCTTTGCTGGCTTTAAAATCACTCGCCTCACCACTGGTTCCAGGCATTGTCTTGACAAGATCTGCGTGCAACTGCCTTGCCTTTTCACAAATTATCGCCGTGGAAATACTATCACCCGCTATCTGTTTTTCATTGATCCACACCCCCAACAACTTCTCAACCTCATCCACTGTTTTCAATTTATTTTTTGTTAACATATCAACCTCTTTTGCAATATTAGCTTCCTTGATTTCATTTCTCTTTGCCAGGATAGAGGTGATAGTAGATGTGTTTTTCATGTACATCCTGGCAAGCTCACTCACACGTACACCACTCTCATATTTTTCTACTATCTCCTTCTTTAGTTCGATGGTGTTTCTCACTCTCTTTACCACAGGAGTGCCACTAGGAAGCTTCTTTGGACCCAAGGTGACTTATTTCACAGTGACAATCACTGAACCACCAATAAACACAACAAAAGTATTGTGAATGTTTGAAAGAGCACGCTGGGTAATGTTCTCTCAATGGTTAACAACGCTATACTGGCGTCCTGCGAGGCGCAAGCGCGGGCAGGTGGACAGGTCTGGTACGGACCGCTACACGAGGGAATGGCCTCTACACCTTTGATATACCTTTGATATACCTTTGAAGAGTTTCGAGAGTATCTACTCTCTGAGCCCGGCCATGGGCCAGGCTCGTCTGGTGCTTGCCTGGTCAACCAGGCTGTTGCTGCTGGAGACCCGCTGCCCCACATATCCATCACAGCCTGGTTGATCTGGCACCTGGTGAAGATATTTGTCCAGTTTCCTCTTGAAGGCTTCTACACTGGTTCCAGCCGTGTTTCGGATATCTTCTGGTAAGATGTTGAATAGTCTGGGACCCCGGATGTTAATACAGTGCTCCCGTATTGTCCCCACCGCACCCCTGCTCCTCACTGGATTTATTTTACACTTTCTCCCATATCTCTCACTCCAGTATGTTGTTATGGCAGTGTGCAGATTTGGGACCAGGCCCTCAAGTACTTTCCATGTATATATTATCATGTACTCTCTCTCCTCCGCTCCAATGAGTACATGTTCAAGACTTGAAGGCGTTCCCAATAATTTAGATGTTTCAATGGCTCAATGTGAGCCGTAAACGATCTCTGGATTTGTTCCAGCTCTGCTATTTCTCCTGCCCTGAACGGGGCCGTCAGCACTGAGCAGTATTCTAAGTGAGGGAGCACTAGCGATTTGAATAGTGTCACCATCGGCATTATTTCCCTTGTTTTGAAAGTTCTCAATACCCACCCCGTCATCTTCCTGGCTGTTGTGATCTTTGTCTTGTTATGGTCTTTAAACGACAGATCAGCAGACATAATTATTCCCAAGTCCTTTACGTGTTCCTTTCGTTCTATGTGGTGACCCTCTTGCGTTTTGTATATAGTGTTCCTTTTGAGTTCTTCATTTTTCCATACCTAAGCAGCTGAAACTTATCACCATTGAACGTCATGTTGTTCTCCACTGCCCATTGGAAGACCCTGCTTATGTCCTCCTGTAATTTTTCAGTGTCCTCTACCGTAGTGACTTTCATGCTTATTTTAGTGTCATCTGCAAATGATGATACAAAAGTGTGCTGGGTGTTTTTATCTATGTCTGCAATGAGGATTAGAAACAGCAGAGGTGCCAGGACAGTGCCTTGGGGCACTGAGCTTTTGACCTCGCTGATGCTGGATCTTGCCCTGTTCACTACTACTTTTTGTGTTCTTTGTGTTAGGAACTCAAAATCCATCTGCCTACCTTCCCGTAATGCCTATGGCCCTCATTTTGTGCGCTATCACTCCATGATCGCATTTGTCAAACGCCTTTGCAAAATCTGTGTAAATCACATCTGCGTTTTGGTCGTCCTCCAATGCCTCTGTAATTCTGTCATAATGGTTCAGCAGCTGTGACAGGCATGATCGACCCGCTCTAAAGCCATGCTGGTTCGGGTTATGTTGGTTGTGCTGGTCCATGAACTTTGTAATCTGCCGTCTCATCACTCTTTCAAAGATTTTTATGATGTGAGAAGTGAGGGCTACTGGTCTGTAATTTTTAGCTAGTGCTCTACTACCTCCCTTATGCAAAGGAGCTATGTCTGCACTCTTTAAGGCCTCTGGAATTTCACCTAGATCTAAGCTCTTTCTCCACAGAATACTAAGGGCTCTTGCTAATGGTACTTTGCACTGCTTTATAAATAAAGCATTCCATGAATCTGGTCCAGGTGCTGAGTGAGTGGGCATGTTGGCCATTTCTTTTCGAAATCTATGGGATTTGTACTAATGTCGGTTAGGTGGTCTGCGCAGCCTTCTGCTGGAGTGAAAAATATTTCTGCATTTTCTACCTTGCTGTCATTTAGTGGGTTGCTGAACACTGACTCATACTGTTCTTTTAGAATTTCACTCATTTCCTGTTCATCGTCCGTATACGAATCTCCTCTCAATAATGGTCCAATTCTACAGGTAGTTCTTAGCTTGGATTTTGCATAGGAGTAGAAATATTTTGGGTTTCTTGCAATATCCTGTATGGCTCTTTGTTCCCTTTGTACTTCTTCTGTCAGGTATGACATCTTAAGTTTTGCTCTAATTCCGTGATCTCTCGGTTAAGGCTATCTCTCTTCTGTTCCAACATAACTGTGTTTTTCAGCAATTCAGTAACCCGTTTTCTTCTCCTGTACCATCTCCTACGCTCTCTCTATATCTGATCTTCTTCGGGGTTTCCTCAATGGTACGTGTTTCATACATACCTTGTATGCTTCTGTATTCAGCTTCTCTAGGCACTGGTGGGGATTTAGGGTGCTCATGTCTGATTCCCATGATATGTCTGATAGCTCTTGGTTTATTTTTTCCCAGTCAATTCTATGGTTATTAAAATTAAACTTACTGAACATTCCGTCTCTAACATTAGTGTCGCAGTTCCCTAACCCTGAGTTAATACTAGTTTGAACTTCTATGATGTTATGATCAGAGTACAGTGGACCCTCGGTTAACGAATACCCCGGAAATCGTGCAATTATGTAAGTATAATTTTGTAAGTTCTTGTGGAAGTGTATTTTTGGGGGTCTGAAATAGACTAACCTACGTGAAATTTTTCCTTAAGGGAGTAAATTCGTTCGGTAATGGCACTTGAGCAGACTTCAGGAGTGAAGTTTTTACGAAACTCGGGGGTCCACTGTATATTGTTTTTGTAACTGTTATGTCTCTGATTAATTCCTCGTTGTTTGTGAATATCAAATCCAGGGTATTTTCATTTCTAGTGGGATCAATTATCTGTTGGTTTAGTGAGTACTTTTCACAAAGCCTCATTAGTTCCCTGGTATGTGCCTGTTGAGCCAGGGTGCTTCCAGGAGTTATTTCTGGTATAACATTATGGTGCCTCATCTTCCATTTTACATGAGGGAGATTAAAATCTCCAAGGATTAAAATGTTTGGGGTGGGATTCTCTAGCCTATCCAGATAGCTATCTATCTTCTTTAACTGCTCTGTGAATTCCTCCGCAGTTGCTGATGGTGGTTTGTATACTAGGATAATTACTAGATTCTTATTTTCCACTTTAATGCCGAGGATTTCTACTATATCATTCGTAGCGTTCAAAACTTCTGTGCAACAGAGAGTATCTTTTATATAGAGTCCTACTCCTCCCTGTGACCTATTAATTCTATCACATCTATACATGTTATAGTTTTCTATCTTAATCTCTCCGTCCAAAACATCCCTTGTATGTGTTTCTGTAAATGCTCCAAACATGGCATTTGCTTCTGATAGGAGTCCACTAACATAACTAACTTTGTCATTTTTATTTGATTTCAGACCCTGAATATTTGCAAATATGAAGCAGGAGTTACCATTTGGGATGTTTGGTCTTTCTTTGTGTTTGGTTAGTACCACTGGTGATGTCCTACCTGGTATGGCCCCTGGTGCCCATACCCCTGGTTTCTCCAGTACTGACTTTGATTGTTTATACAGCCCTGATGAGCTGGTGCCTGTCGTTTCTTGTCCCACTGTTCTGCCCATCTGTCCCCTTTGTACCATTTCCACCTTTTGTCTCTTTCTTTTATCTGGTTGTTTCTCCTTATATCTAAAAAAGATTGCTGTTCTTTTTCATTTTCCCTTTCCCTGCTTTCTCTGTATCGTACTGTTCCCTTTATATGGTGGTCTGGGCAGCTCATGTCATAACATTCTCTGGACTGTGTTGAAGCTTGACACATCACTGGATGGAAGTATCTGCACTCTTTGTTAAACCGACACTTTCCTTTCCTTAACATGTTGGCACATTTTCTGGTGTGTTTATTCCAACAATCTCTGCCATAAAGGCACATACCTTTAGCATAGAATCTGCATATGTTTTGGCTGCCTATATTTACTGACTTTGTATTTTCCCAAAGATCTGCAGAATTATCTGCGTTTTTCCTCTCTTTCCACTCCTTGGTTTTCCTCGTTATCTGCGCTTTTCTCCTTTGATGACATGGGGCCAACATTTTCCCTGGAAGAGGACTCCCTACTATATCTGTATTAGAGGCTATGGCTGTGGTGGCGTCCTTAACCAAAACCGGATGTTCACTATGGCTGGGGGCTGGGTCTGGGTCTGTCCTGGGGCTGGGGGCTGAGTTAGCTAATGTTTTTGTCTCCTGTGTTTTTCCCGTGGATGACTGTTTATTTTTGGGTCAATTGTTGTAGACTGGTCATTCTGTGTGTTATACTTTACCCCTTTCTTATCTTCCCAAGTTCTATATATACCGGGGAGACTATTCAATAGTTCCTCTTTTTCTTCATGCTTATTGTTTATTAGCCTCCTGAGTGCTTTCCTGATATCTGTCCATAGTTCCAAATCCTTGTTGCAGATCCAGAAACACCTTTCTAGACGGATGTCACTTCTTGTTACTGTGTTAATTTTTGAACATGTGACATGATGTTTTGAAAAGCAAAGGTTGCATGTGATTCTAGATCTTTTCCCAAGAGCCTTTTCACAAGTCCCACAGATATACTGTACTGCCATTCTGCCTGTATCCTATTTGTATTAGTATATGTGGGATGTACTGATTATACGGATATACGATTATACTGATTATACGATATACGGAATCACCGCTAGTCGAGGGACCACTGTATATGTTTGTACCGTTTAAGGGTTAATAATGCTGTGAGGTCATCATAATGTTTGCTTAAAGATCTGACACTGTAGTTAAAGACAGTTATGTTATTGTTGGCTTTGAGTAGTGCTTTTGCTTGTTCTGCTGTGTAATAATTACAGTTGCTGTTAGGTTCATGTAAGTCATTTAATAAGAGGTTGATATCAGGATCAATGTTTGGAATCATAAGATTTAGTGTGATTCTATAATTAGACTTAAAAATAGAACTATGGTAGTTATTCTAAAGCTAAAAAATAAAGGAGCAAGGGAATATAATAGTAAACAATGAAAGTAAAACACTTTACCACTTGAGTTAGCAGCTTAATTATTTTAACAAATGTTAATATATGAACTGTGGCAGTTAGTTAACTCTAAAATAAAGGAGTTAGAGAATATAATAGTAAACAATGAGAGCAAAACACTTAAGCATCTGAATTAACACCTTAATTATTTTTTAACCCTTTGACTATTTCGGTTGTATATATACGTCTTACGAGCCAATGTGTTTGATGTATTAAAACGCATAAATTCTAACAGCTTCAAATCAAGCAGGAGAAAGCTGGTAGGCCCACATGTGAGAGAATGGGTCTTCATGGTCAGTGTACACCATATAAAAAAAATCGGGAAGCCAGTGGTGCATTGTGGGAATGCAATTTCAGTAGTCCTTGTTCAGCATGCCTAGCGGTAAGAATTATCTGACTCCTTGGCACATCTGGGACTCTTCTCTTCCTCATTGATAGCTCTAACACATATGGAAGTGTCTCTGAAGATGAATTTCATGGTTTTGAGGAGTTTGTGACCGAAAGCAATGCCCAGGATACCAGAAGGAAGGAAGGAAGAAAGAAAGAAAATAAGGAAGGAAGGAAAAGATGAGAGGATGGAAAGAAAAGATGAGAGGAAGGAAGGAAGAAAGAAAAGAAGAGATGAGAGGAAGGAAGGAAAGAAGAAGTAAGGAAGGAAGGAAGGAATTAAGAAAGGAAGAAAGAGAGAAAGGAAGGAAGGAAGAGATGAGGAAGGAACAAAAGAAGTAAGAAAGGAAGGAAGAAAGGAAGGAAGAAAGGAAGCTAGGAAGGTAGGTAGGAAGAAAAGGAAGACGGTTGTGGGGAAGAAGACATGGGACCCCATTTGTGTTGACAGGCAGTGAGGGTGGTGAGTAATGGTATAATATGTCATTCTGACAGCTGCCTTACCCTGACTCAGCAAATTTAGATGTCCACACACACACACACACACACACAGCTTCAAGCTTCCAAGTGCTGATAGCAGTTGATGGATATTGTTGGTTTGTGTAAACAAGTTTTGTAAACAATATAATGATACAGTGGATCCCCGGAAATTGAACGCCTCCCAACTCGACCTATTATGTAAGTTTATTATTGTAAGTGCCTTTTGTAAGTGTATTTTTGGGGGTCTGAAAAGGACTAATCTAATTTACATTATTCCTTATATGAATAAATTTGTTCGGTAACAGCACTTGAACAGCATTCTGGAACGAAGAATGTTCAATTTCCGGGGGTCCACTGTACTAGTGTTTGTGCGATTATTGTGTTGCATACAACGAGTGAATATACAGTGGACCCCTGCAAATCGGCCGGTCTGATTATCGGCAGGCTTGATTTTCGATCGCTTTTTTCGGCCCAATTTTTCCCCGATAATCGGCCCACATACCAGTCCTGTCCGCCTGCCCCGTGCTTGTGCGCCTCGTTGTGCAGGCGTCGTGAGCCAGTCTAGTGTTGTTTACCTTTGAGTGAACATTACCCAGCACACTCATTCAAACATTTCACAATAAATTTATTGTGTTTATTGGTGGTTAAGTGATTGTCACTGTGAAATAAGTCACCATTTGTCCAAAGAAGCTTCCTAGTAGCACCCCTGTGGTAAAGAAAGTGAGGAACACCATCGAACTGAAGAAGGAGATAGTAGAAAAATATGAGAGTGGCGTACGTGTGGGGGAGCTTGCCAGGATGTACAACAAAAAATAAATCTACTATCACCTCTATCCTGGCAAAGAGAACAGACAAAGAAGGGAAGTAACCCCAGAGAAGGACTTGTTACCTGAAGTCCTTTTGGAGGGGGATTCCCCTTCCAAACTATGAGTGCTCCCTCCCCATCTCCTCCTCCCTATCTTCCAGATGCCAGCAAGTCTCTTCAATAAAGGTAAGTAAATGTTATTTTAAATGTCAATTTATTATGTGTTGTTATTATGTGTTTTGTGTATGCAAAACTATAGTTAATCTTTAAAAAATGTATTTTTTTTGTGAATATTTTTGGGTGTCTGGAACGGATTAATTGTATTTACAGTAGATCGTCATTTAGCACAAGATTATGTTGCACGTTATGGGTATTGCACGATTAAAGAATTGTGACACATTATTATCTAACACGACGTAAAAATGATATTACACGGTTCGCAGGAGGGGAAAAAATTTTGAGCGCACAGTAGCCCGCGGTGGGTTAAACCATTGAGACAGTGGGGGTCCTACTGAGGGTGGCTATGAGCCACATCAAGTGTTTAATGCTGACGAGACAAGTATTTTCTGGAAGAAAATGCCAACACGAGCAGCAAGAGAAAAGTGCACCAGGCTTCAAGACAGCAAAGGATCGCTTCACCTTGCTCCTTTGCGGTAATGCATCAGGTGATTTCAAGTGTAAGCCCAATCCTCGTGCTTAGAGGAAAAGGGAATTTGTTTTTCCTTCCCGCAAACTGTAAATAAGTTTATTCAGATACACGGGGCCAGGAGCTTAGTCTCGACCCTTGCAACCACAAATAGGTGAGTACTGTTACATTGATTATCATACATAGCAGCATATGTGTAGAGAACCTAGGATAACCCAAAAAAGTCAGACAGAATGGAAATAAGTCACTCTGACTTTTTTGGGTTATCCTAGGTTCTCTACACATATGCTGCTATGTACGTATGATAATCTTTTTAACTGTATTTGTGTACAGTGGACCCTCGGTTAACGAAATTAATCCATTCCAGGAGCTATTACTTAACCCGTAAACGGTCCAAACGTATATATACGTTTTTACCGCTAGCGCCCCGAACGTATATATACATTTTTTTTACATGCTTTCTTATGGGGAAAATCAAGGTCGGGGCGCTAGCGGTAAAAACGTATATAAACGTTTGGACCGTTTACGGGTTAATCTGAATCTTTCGTAATCCGAACCCTTATTTCCCATAAGAAATAATGTAAATACAATTAATCCTTTCCACAAAAAAATATTCACCAAAAATAAAATATAAATAACATTTACTTACCTTTATTGAAGAGACTTGAAGGCATCTGGAGGATAGGGAGGATCACAGGGGCATGAGAATCGCTACACTCCCTGCATGCCTGCCCTTGCATGACTACCCCTGCATGCCTGCTACACTCCCTGCATGCAATGCTATTACACTCCCTGCATGCCTGCTAACTCCCTGCATGCCTGCTACCTCCCTGCATGTCATGTACACTCCCTGCATGATGCTACACTCCCTGCATGACTGCTACCTCCCTGCATGCCTGCTACACTCCCTGCATGATGCTACACTCCCTGCATGAATGCTACACTCCCTGCATGCCTGCTACACTCCCTGCATGCCTGCTACACTCCCTGCATGCCTGCTACACTCCCTGCATGCCTGCTTCACTCCCTGCATGCCTGCTACACTCCCTGCATGAATGCTACACTCCCTGCATGAATGTTTCACTCCCCTGCATGAATGCTACACTCCCTGCATGAATGCTACACTCCTGCATGAATGCTACACTCCCTGCATGAATGCTACACTCCTGCATGAATGCTACACTCCCTGCATGAATGCTACACTCCCTGCATGAATGCTACACCCTGCATAATGCTACACTCTCATAATGCTCCCTCCCTGCATGATCCACTCATGCCTTCTACCTCCCTGCATGAATGCTACACTCCTGCATGAATGCTACACTCCCTGCATGAATGCTACACTCCCTGCATGAATGCTACACTCCCTGACACACTCGCACCTGCTAACTCCCTGCATGAATGCTACACTCCCTGCATGAATGCTACACTCCCTGCATGAATGTTACACTCCCTGCATGCCTGCTACACTCCCTGCATGCCTGCTACACTTCCTGCATGCCTGCTACACTCCCTGCATGAATGCTACACTCCTTGCTTGAATGCTACACTCCCTGCATGCCTGCTACACTCCCTGCATGCCTGCTACACTCCCTGCATGAATGCTACACTCCCTGCATGCCTGCTACACTCCCTGCATGAATGCTACACTCCCTGCATGAATGCTACACTCCCTGCATGAATGCTACACTCCCTGCATGAATGCTACACTCCCTGCATGAATGCTTCCCTCCCTGCATCCCTGCTACACTCTTTACCACAGGGCTGGCACTAGGAGCTTTCTTTGGGCCCATGGTGGCTTATTTAGCAGTTGCAAGCACTAAAAACACTGGAATAATGACAAAATATATGGTATGAATGAGTGGGTGGCGTGGGAGGCGGTCACTTGCTGGTAAACAATAGCACACTGATGCTGAATGGAGTGCCCGGGCCCGCTCAGGCCACGCATACGCGTCTTGGACAAATCATTAACTCCGATCGGATTCGTTAACACCGAGCCAAATTTTTCGTGAAAAAACTTAACGAACACCGATTTTAACGAACTCCGATGCTAATGAACACCGGGGGTTGACTGTAATCCGTTCCAGACAAAAATATCCACAAAAAATATTTTTTTTAACAATTAAATCAGTATTACATACAGTAGACCGTCATTTAGCACGAGATTATGTTGCACGTTACAGGTATTGCACGATTCAAGAATTGCAGCACGTTATTATCTAACATGACGTAAAAATGATATTACACGGTCACGGAGGGGGGGGGAATTTGAGCACACGGTCGCCCGCGGTTGGTTAAACCAGTGAGTCAGTGGGGGTCCTACTGAGGGTGGCTATGAGCCACATCAAGTGTTTAATGCTGACGAGACAAGTGTTTTCTGGAAGAAAATGCCAACACGAAATTATATCAGTCAGCAAGAGAAAATTGCACCAGGCTTCAAGACAGCAAAGGATCGCTTCACCTTGCTCCTTTGCAGTAATGCATTAGGTGATTTCAAGTGTAAGCCCATGGTTATTTACCGCTCAAAGAATCCTCATGCTTTGAGGAAAAGGGAATTTGTTTTTCCTTCCCACAAACTGTAAGTAAGTTTATTCAGGTATACACAGATACAGTTACGAAGATTATCATACATAGCAGCATATGTGTAGAGAACCTAGGATAACCCAAAAAAGTCAGACAGAATGGAAATAAGTCACTCTGACTTTTTGGGTTATCCTAGGTTCTCACATATGTCATATGTAATCTTTAACTGTATCTTGTATCCTGAATAACTTCGTTTCGGGAAGGAAAAACAAATTCCCATTCCCTCAAGCGGCCACCTTGTTGTGGTTCAGTGGGGGACACCACCCGCCTTCCCCAGCCTCCCCCGACCCCACCATCCCAGCATTCGTATTTCATACGCGTCAAAAAAAGTCCTCTGCTACAAGCCAGCTGTGTTTGTGAAGAATGAGAGAGAGTGAATTGTGTTTTGATCTTTAAATTACTATATCTTGTATCTGCCAAGCAATCATGACACCCAGTAGGCATACCAGTGTTGCTCAAAGTGGCAAGAAAAGGTATAAGCATTTAAGTCTTAGAATTAATAAAGAAAACAAAGATATTAGACAAGACATAACCCGTTGCCGTAATGAAGTGTTACTTTGTACACATAAAAAGATGTAAACATAAGTTTGGGTGACTGACTGACTTGACAGGACTGACTTACTGACTGACTTGATTGACTTACTGAATGACTTGACTGACTTACTGAATGACTTGACTGACTTACTGAATGACTTGATTGACTTACTGAAAACCTTGACTGACTTACTGAATGACTTGACTGACTTACTGAATGACTTGATTGACTTACTGAAAACCTTGACTGACTTACTGAATGACTTGACTGACTTACTGAATGACTTGACTGACTGACTTACTGAATGACTTGACTGACTGACTTACTGAATGACTTGACTGACTTACTGAATGACTTGACTGACTTAGTGAATGACTTGATTGACTTACTGAATGACTTGACTGACTTATTGAATGACTTGACTGACTTACTGAATGACTTGACTGACTTACTGAATGACTTGACTGACTTACTGAATGACTTGACTGACTGACTTACTGAATGACTTGACTGACTGACTTACTGAATGACTTGACTGACTGACTTACTGAATGACTTGACTGACTTACTGAATGACTTGACTTACTGAATGACTTGACTGACTTACTGAATGACTTGACTTACTGAATGACTTGACTGACTTACTGAATGACTTGACTGACTTACTGAATGACTTGACTGACATACTGAATGACTTGACTGACTTACTGAATGACTTGACTGACTGACTTACTGAATGACTTGACTGACTGACTTACTGAATGACTTGACTGACTGACTTACTGAATGACTTGACTGACTGACTTACTGAATGACTTGACTGACTGACTTACTGAATGACTTGACTGACTGACTTACTGAATGACTTGACTGACTGACTTACTGAATGACTTGACTGACTGACTTACTGAATGACTTGACTGACTGACTTACTGAATGACTTGACTGACTGACTTACTGAATGACTTGACTGACTGACTTACTGAATGACTTGACTGATTGACTTACTGAATGACTTGACTGACTGACTTACTGAATGACTTGACTGACTTACTGAATGACTTGACTGACTTACTGAATGACTTGACTGACTTACTGAATGACTTGACTGATTTACTGAATGACTTGACTGACTTACTGAATGACTTGACTGACTTACTGAAAGACAAAGTTAGACACTCAGTACAACCATCGACTCCAGTTCCAGAACCTCTACTATCCACCTCAGCCCAGTAGGGCCACAGCATAACTCTCCACTCTCTTCACAATCATCCACAAACACCAGCACCCACAATTTAAGGTAAATACTATTATTTCTGTTACATTTGTAGTCTTAACCCTTTGACTGTCGCAAGCCCCAATCCTGAGTGCTCTCCTGTTGTCGCAAAATATTTGAAAAAAAAAAAAAATATTTTTTCTTATCAAAATGTTAAGATTATATTTCTGATTGTTTTCATCCTAAAAAATTTTTTGTGATCAATACTTACTGATATATGGAGGCATAAAGTTGGCAGAAAATAAGCCGCGTATGGCAAAACCGGCACATGCCGCTCACCGGTACACTTATATTTACTCCCATTCGAAGGTTTCTTGTATTTTCCAATATTTTTTTTTTTTCCAAGTAACTTATGTGGCCTGTGAGACCAAAGTAAGGTGCTGTGTACATATATACACTCCTTGTATGCAACACAATAACTGCACAAACATTATTATCATTATATTGTTTACAGAACTTGTTTACACAAACCAACAATGCAAAAAAATTTTTATTACTATTGTTCTATAATATATATACTCATATATAATGACTGGACACTTTCCATCAACTTCCCTTAGCACTTGAAGCTGTGTGTGTGTGTGTGGACATCTAAATTTGCTGAGTCAGGGTAAGGCAGCTATCAAAATGACATATTATACCATTACTCACCACCCTCACTGCTGTCAACCTGTCAACACAAAAGGGGACCCATGTCTTTTTCCCCACAACCTCCTTCCTAGCTTCCTTTCTTCCTTCATTCTGTCCTTTCTTACTTATTTCCTTCCTTCCTTCCTCTCATCTCTTCCTTCCTTCCTTCCTCTCATTTCTTCCTTCCTCTCATCTCTTCCTTCCTGCCTTCCTTTCTTCCTTCATTCCTTCCTTTTTTTCTTCCTTCCTTTCTTACTTCTTTTGTTCCTTTCTTCCTCTCATCTCTCCTTCCTTTCTTTATTTCTTCCTTTCTTCTTTCCTTCCTTCCTTCCTTCCTTCCTTCCTCTCATCTCTTCTTTCCTTCCTCTCATCTCTTCCTTACTTTCTTTCTTTCTTCCTTCCTTCCTTCTGGTAGCCTGGGCATTGCTTTCAGTCACAAACTCCTCAAAACCATGAAATTCATCTTCAGAGATACTTCCATCTGTGTTAGAGCTATCACTGGGGAAGAGAAGAGTCCCAGATTCGCCTGGGAGTCAGGTATGTCTTACCACTAGGCATGCTGAACATGGACTACTGAAATGGCTTTCCCACAATGCACCACTGGCTGCCCGATTATTTTATACTGCGACACTGACCACACGGACCCATTCTCTCACATGTGGGCCTACCAACTTTCTCCCACTTGATTTGAGGCCGCTAGAATTTAGGCGTATAGATACGTCCGAAACAGTGGCTCGTAAGACGTATATATACGACCGAAACAGTCAAAGGGCTAAGCAGTAAAATCAACATAATACATCACGATAATGAACTACAATTACATATTCACTTTTATTTTTGTAAGATCTGTTGGTCTAAAAAAACTTGTTTGGCTTTTTGGGGACTCCCAGGAACGTAACCCTATTTTTCCCATACGTTTTTTTAATTATCTAACACGACATTTTCAGGAACGTAACTACCGTGCTAAATGACGATCTACTGTACTTTTATTGAAGACTAATGCTGGCTTCTGGAAGATAGGGAGGAGGAAATAGGAAGAAGTTAGTTTTTGGAAGGGGAATCCCCCTCCAAAAGGACTTCAGGTAACAAGTCCCTCTCTGGGGTTACTGCCCTTCTTTGTCTTTTAACCCTTTCAGGGTCGAGACCCCTGATTCTTAACTCCTTTTCAGTCGAAACATTTTTAGAAAAAAAAAATTCTTACGAAATGATAGAGCATCTTTTTCTGATCTTAATGCCACCAAAAGTATGAAATTTGGTGAAAAACTAACGGAATTATGCTCTCGCAAAGTTAGCGGTATCGATGATATTTACGCATCGGCGATTTCGCCCACTTTGAGCCCTATTTGCAGCCAATTCCAATGTCTCAGTCTACTAAAATCATAGCTATTATTCTAGAATTCCATTTGTTCTATCAATTGAGTACAAGAAACCACCAATTTACCGATTTCAACTATACCCAATAAAGTGGTCAGAAATTGGCAATATTGACAATTTCACACAAATTTCAAAAGATGCCAATTTCAAAATAGGGTCCAGAATAAACAAGACAGACATTCTTGGCACTAAACATTTTATCTGTTCATTAGTCATGTCTCCAGGCCCCTATTACATAACTTTTGCTTTCCATTTTGATTTTTTATTCACAAAAAATTGAAGATTTTCTGTAATTTATACTACTGCATCATTGTAAAAACGGTATAAATAATATCAGCGCACTTGTGCAAGAATATTAGACTCGCCAGTTGATGTGTATTGGACGTTTAGCGTGATTTGTTTACTCTTGAACATTGGCAAAAATCGAACATTTTCTCTATTTTGCGCTCAATTTCAAGGTACTTGTCATCATGAAACCAATCAAAATTATCTCTATTTCTATAATATATCTTCCATTCTATGAAATGAGACCAAAAAATCGAGAATACAGTTATAAACACCATATGAAAATAGACTGCAAAGTCGCTGTTTTAAATCAAAAACACGGTCAGAGTTTTTTTTTCCTCATTATGCACTGTGTGCTGCAGGATTTTTTTTATACTGTGCACACTGACCGCCGACCCATTCTCTCACATCTAGGCCTACCAGCCTTTTTCTGCTTGATTTGAGGGCACTAGAATTTATGTGTACTAGTACGTCAAACGCCCTGGTGCGTAAGAGGTACTAGTACGTCAAAAACCCTGAAAGGGTTAATGCCACTAGGACCAGCTTGAGAGTCACTGGACCCCTTTCTAGAAAAATAACTGTCCAGAGTTCTCTGTTTATGGCGCCTCTTTAACACTTCCCTGAAGTGGGACAAGGTTTTGTCACTAAACATGTTGCAGATATGGCTTGTTTCAGCTTGGTCAGGATGGTGTTTTTCAACAAATGTCTGCACCTTAGTCCACACAGAACAAATTTCCTTAATCTCTGCTGAAGGCACCTCCTTCTCTTCCTTTTCCTCCTCCTCCTTTTCTGAAGCAATTGCCTTAACTTTGGTCTGATGAAGTTCCAGTTCCAGCTCTTGCAGCTCTTCAGTGGTTAGCTCTACCCTGTGGTCCTGCACCAACTCTTCCACATTCTCACCACTCACCTCCAACCCCAGGCTGTTCCCCAATGTCACAATATCTTCCACAACAGGCACAGGGTCGTCAGCCTCAAATCCTTCAAAATCCCTCTTTTCAACACAATCCGGCCAAACACATCATCAACCCAATCTTTGAAAATTGGCCTTGTGACCCATGCATTTTGATTTGATTTCTACATCACACACAATCTTTTCTTGTGGACATTGTGTTTCTTGAACACTCTGGGAGTTTCAGAGTGATACATGAGTAAAGACTTCACTTTGAAATCCCCACTAGCATTGCTACACAACATGAGAGTTAGCCTGTCTTTCATAGGCTTGTGTCCTGGCAGTGTCTTTTCCTCCTGCATGATGTAGGTCCTGTTGTGCATTTTCTTCCAAAACAGGCCTGTTTTGTCACAATTAAACACTTGCTGGGGTTTCAGATTTTCACTCTTTATGTAGACCTGAAATTCCTGCACAAACTTTTCAGCAGCATGTTTGTCTGAACTTGCAGCCTCACCATGCCTTACAACACTGTGTATGCCACTGCTCTTCTTAAATCTCTCAAACCAGCCTATGCTGGCCCTAAATTCACTACCAGCAGCACTTGTTCCAGTTTTCTTCACAAGATCTTCATGCAAATGCCTTGCCTTCTCACAAATAACAGACTCCACTACACTGTCTCCCACTATTTGTTTTTCTTTAATCCACAATAACAATAACTTTTCCATTTGTTCCATTGTTGGTGACCTTTGTTTCGTAAGCACATTTACTCCTTGTGTTGAAGAAAAAAGGGAATCAAGGAAGCTGATGTTGCGAAAGGGTGAATATGCTAACGAAAAAGAGATCGCAAATAATCGAAGAAGTTGAGAAGTTGTTGCTTTTGTGGATCAGACAAAAAGAGTTAGCAGGAGATAGTGTTACGCAGTCAATAATTTGCAAAAAGGCAAGGCAGTTGCATGACGATCTCGTAAAGAAAAGTCCTGGAACAAGTGCTGATCTAGGTGAATTCAAGGCCAGCAAAGACTGGTTTGAAAATTTCAAGAAGCGAAGTGGCATACACAATGTTGTAAGGCATGAAGAGGCTGCAAGTTCTGACAAATGTGCAGCTGAAAAATTTGTGCACGAATTCAAGGGGTACATAGCAGCAGCGGCAGCAAGCAGTAAGAACCTTGTCCTCTAATTTTACTTCCACCTGAGGTTCCCAGCAGCCCTGTGATGGCCTAATCAAGACCCACATAACACTAACATATGTGGATACCCAGAATGATATAAATCAACTGCAGAAATCAACCAAAAACACGCAAATCACCAACTAATAGAACTCGAGTTACCACCACCTGCACCGCTGCCACTGAAGTGATACTCCACAACATTCACCCATTCCCCATTGTCTACTATTCATTTGAAGCCACGGTCAATGGCCAAGGGTCAGAGCAACAAAAGAAGATCCAGTAACCAGCCAAGGACTCCTAACATCACAGGTGAGAGCAGCAATACTACCAGGAAAACTACTCATACTGCCAGCCAGGACACAACCCTCATCAACCACCTGCACCATCACAACACTCGACAGACAAAAACAAATATGGCCGCTGCCACAATCCAAGATAACTCCTTCCATGGATTTGATGTTAAGAAGATTACTGACCCAGAAATAGCTAAACTCCTTATGATCCAGAACCAAACAATCACCAAGCTTACCCAGGAAATGCAGCTTAAAACCTCCAATGCACAGTACCTCATCAAGATCACAACTCTGGAAGACAAACTAAGCACCCTAGAACAACTAAGCAGCACCCACACCCAGTCCGTGGACACCATCAACACTCTAAAAGACCAAGTCACCCAACTGAATAAGAACATCATAGAAGAAAGATCACGAGTGGATCTACAACTTACCGATGTCATCAACAACTTCCAAGACCATAATGACCAACGACAGCTATGTGACGCTGTTGTAGTTAATAGCAAACATCTCCCACCTACAGTCACCCAAGAGACATGCATGGAGGCCACCCTACAACTTTTCAAGGACCACCTTAGCCTAAACATACGTGGTGATGAACTAAAAGATTGCAAACTGATGGGCTACCAAGCAGGGAAAAAAACAGTGCTATTAAAATTCAATACCAGCTTCCTAAGAAAAAACCTACTAAAAAACATCCATAGCTATGAAATCAGATGTATATGTCAATGAATGCCTTACCAAAACAAGACAAAACCTCCTTTATCTACTAAGAAAATTACGCAATGCCCAAAAAAATTCATCAGTGCTTTGTGAGGGACGACAAAATCTCAGTTAGGAAACAGCTCACTGGGAAGAGGTATTTCGTCTCTACAGAATATGAACTAAAAACATTCCTGAGTGATGCTGGGTTAACAGAATTAGAATAACATGCAGTTTAAACCTACAGTCCACGAATAATGTTAAGAATCATCCATAAATTTTGTTTCCTAAAAATTCTAGTACCTCCTTACTATTGAATTTTCACTTTTGTATTCAATTGCCATTCTACCTCATAGTCTTAATTCTACCTCATAGTCTTAATTCTACCTCATAGTCTTAATTTGTATTTAATAACTACAAAATCTCTTTATTATTATTATTACCATATACAGTGGTCCCTCGATTAACGTAATTAATCCGTTCCAGGAGCTATTACTTAACACGAAAAATACGTAATTCGAAACCTTATTTCCCATAAGAAATAATGTAAATACAATTAATCCGTTTCCACCCAAAAATTTCACCAAAAATTCACTTTTTTAAAGAATAAATACTATAGTTTTACATACAGAAAACAATGAGAAATAAATATAAAGCACTAATTTTAATGGATAAATGAACATTTGAATCAGTTTTACCTTTACTGAAGACTCTTGTTGGCATATGAGAGAGGCAGGAGAGTTTGTTTGGAGGCAGGACAAGATAGCCCTTCAATACGACACTAATATGAACTCTGCAGCTTATTTATCTATCACAATTCATCTAATATGACATAATAAATAATATTAATAACATAGAAACATGATATAAACTCTAGAATGAATAAAACATGTCAGTATGAATCTAAGAACTGGTGCAGTGTCTTGTGTTGTTGTTGGTTATAGGGCCACTGACCATCAGCCGTGGTGGTAGTCTGTTTCAGCAGAAAGCAACCACCACTATCTGGAGTTTACCTGAGAGAATTCCAGGGGTCAACGCCCTGACCAGGTCTCATGTTGGACCAGAGCCTGATCAACCAGGCTGTTGCTGATGGCCGCACGCAGTCCATCGTACGAACCACAGCCTGGCTGGTCATGTACCGACTTTAGGTGCCTGTCCAGTGCCTGCTTGAAGACAGCCAGGGGTTTGTTGGTAATCCCCCTGATGTATGCTGGGAGGCAGTTGAACAATCTTGGGCCCCTGACACTTATTGTGTTGTCCCTCAACGTGCTAGTGGCACCCTGCTTTTCATTGGGGGATGTTACATCGCCTGCCGAGTCTTTTGCTTTCGTAGGAGTGATTCTCATGTGCAAGTTTGGTACTAATCCCTCGAGAATTTTCCACGTGTATACGTATAATAATGTATCTCACCCGCCTGCATTCTAGAGAGTACAGGTTTAGGAACTTCAAGCGTTCCCAGTAATTGAGGTGGTTTATCACAGTTATGCGTGCCGTGAAGGTTCTCTGCACATTTTCAAGGTCAGCAATTTCACCCGCCTTGAAAGGTGCAGTTAGTGTGCAGCAATATTCCAGCCTAGATAGAACAAGGGATCTGTAAAGTGTCAACATGGGCTTGGCATCCCTGGTTTTGAAGGTTCTCATTATCCATCCTGTCATTTTTCTAGCAGATGTGATTGCTACGGTGTTATGGTCCTTGAAAGTGAGATCCTCTGACATGATAGCTCCCAGGTCTTTGACACTAGTTTTTCGCTCTATTGTGTGGTTGGAATTAGTTTTGTACTCCGATGAGATTTTAATTTCCTCACGTTTTCCGTATCTGAGTAATTGAAATTTCTCATCATTGAACTTCATATTGTTTTCTGCAGCCCATTTAACCCTTTCAGGGTTATGGTCTTACAAATATGTTTTACGCACTGTGGTTATTGACGTACTAGTACGCCTAAATTCTAGCGCCCTCAAATCAAGCAGAAACAGGCTGTTAGGCCTAGATGTGATAGAATGGGTCTGTGCGGTCAGTGTGCGCAGTATAAAATTCCTGCACCACACAGTGCATAATGAGGAAAAAAACTCTGACTGTGTTTTTGGTTTAAAACAGCGACTTTGCAGTCTATTTTCGTATGGTATTTATGCTTGTATTCTCGTTTTCTTAGTCTCATTTTATAAAATAGATGATATATTACAGAAATAGAGATAATTTTGACTGGTTTCACGATGACAAGTACCTTGAAACTGAGCGCAAAATAGCGAAAATGTTCGATTTTGGCCGAAGTTCATGAGTAAACAAATCACACCATGCGTCTAATACACATCAACTGGAGAGTCTAATATTCTTGCACAAGTGCGCTGATATTATGTATACCATTATTACAATGATGCATTTGTATACATAACAGTAAATCTTCTATTTTATGTGAGAATAAAAATTCAAAATGGAAAGCAAAAGTAATGTAAGAGGGGCCTGGAGACGTGACTAATGAACAGAGAAGATGTTATTTTAGTGCCAGGAATGTCTGCCTTGTTTATTATGGACCCTATTTTGAAATTGGCATCGTTTGAAATTTGTGTGAAATTGGCCAAATTGCCATATTCTGACCACTATTTTGGGTAGTTGAAATTGGTAAATAGGCAGTTTCTTGTACTCAATCGATAGAAGAAATGGAGTTCTAGCGAAATAGCTATAATTTTATTAGACTGAAACATTGGAATTTGCCAAAAATAGGGCTGAAAGTGGGCGAAATCGCTGATGCGTAAATGTCATGGATATCACTAACTTCGCGAAAGCATAATTCCATTAGTTTTCGATCAAATTTCATAATTTTTGTGGTGTTATGATCGGAAAAAGATTCTCTATCATTTCATAAGAATTTTTTTTTTTTTTTTTTTAAATTTGTGGACCCTGAGAACGAGTTTCAGAGAGACCCCTTGGACCCCCAAAGGGTTAAAGATTTGGTTTATGTCTGCTTGGAGTCTTGCAATGTCTTCAACGGTGGACACTGTCATACAGATTCGGGTGTCATCTGCAAAGGAAGACACGGCACTGTGGCTTATATCCCTGTCTATGTCCGATATGAGGATGAGGAACAGGATGGGAGCGAGTACTGTGCCTTGTGGAACAGAGCTTTTCACAGTAGCTGTCTCAGACTTTACTCTGTTGACTACTACTCTTTGTGTTCTACTTGTTAGGAAATTATAGATCCATCTACAAACTTTTCCTGTTATTCCTTTATCACAAATTTTGTGTGCTATTACACCATGGTCACACTTGTCAAAGGCTTTTGCAAAGTCTGTGTATATAACATCTGCATTCTGTTTGTCTTCTAGAGCATCCAGGACCTTGTCGTAGTGGTCCAGTAGTTCGGACAGACAGGAGCGACTGCTCTAAACCCATGCTGCCCTGGGTTGTGCAATTGATGGGTATCAAGATGAGTGGCGATCTTGCTTCTTAGAACCTTTTCAAAAATTTTATGATATGGGATGTTAGCGCTATTGGTCTGTAGTGCTTTGCTATTGCTTTACTGCCCCCTTTGTGGAGTGGGGCTATGTCTGTTGTTTTTAGTAACTGCGGGACGACCCCAGTGTCCATGCTCCCTCTCCATAGGATGTTAAAGCACGTGATAGGGGCTTCTTGCAGTTCTTGATGAACACGAAGTTCCATGAGTCTGGGCCTTGAGCGGAGTGCATGTTCATGTCATTTATTGCCTTTTCGAAGTCATTTGTCGTCAGGGTGATGTCAGATAGGAATGCGTCTGTCAAGTTCTGTGGCACTCTCATAAAAATAATTTAGGTCTTCGATTTTCAGTCTGGTTAGCATCTCGCTAAAAACTGAGTCATACTGGGACTTAAGTAACTCACTCATTTCCTTGTGTCATCTGTTAGGACCCATCCCGTTTAAGTAGGGGCCCAATACTGGTTGTTGTTCTCGACTTTGATTTTGCATAAGAAAAGAAATACTTTGGGTTTCTTTCAATTTCATTTATGGCTTTTAGTTCTTCCCGCGTTTCTCGATTCCTGTAAGATTCCTTTAGTTTTAATTCGATGTTTCCTATTTCGCTGACTCGTGTCTCCCTTCGTATTTCAGATATATTGGCCTCTTGTAGCCGCTCCGTTATTCTTTGCCTTCGCCTGTATAGGGAGCGCCTCTCTCTTTCTAGTTTGCATCTTCTCCTCATTTTTCTTAAGGGAATTTGCCTTGAGCAAACCTCAAGTGCCACAAAGTTAATTTGTTCTAGACATAGGTTAGGATCCGTGATGCTTAGGCTATCTTCCCAGTTTATATCATTTAGGACTTGGTTTACTTGGTCCCACCTTATGTTTTTGTTATTGAAGTTGAATTTGGAGAAGGCTCCCTCGCTGCTGATCACATTTTGTTGATCTGGGGCTCCCCGCATGCATGTCTGGACCTCTATTATGTTGTGATCTGAGTATATTGTTTTTGATATGATGACATTTCGTATCAGATCATCATTGTTGGTGAAGATGAGGTCCAGTGTATTCTCTAATCTTGTGGGCTCTACTATTTGCTGGTTTAAGGTGAATTTGGTGCAGAGATTTAAAAGTTCATGTGTGTGCGAGTTTTCATCTGAGCTGCCTCCTGGTGTTATCTCTGCTACCACATTGTTTGCAATGTTCCTCCATTTTAGGTGCCTTAAGTTGAAATCCCCCAGGAGCAAGATGTTGGGGGCAGGAGCTGGAAGATTTTCCAAACAGTGGTCAATTTTCAGAAGCTGTTCCTGGAATTGTTGGGACTTGCATCTGGGGGCTTGTATACAACCACGATGACCAGGTTTTGATTCTCGATCTTTACTGCTAATACTTTAACTACATCATTTGAGGCATTTAGTAGTTCTGAACATATAAGTGACTCTGTGATATACAGGCCAACCCCCCCTTTTTGCTTGTTCACTCTGTCACACCTGTATAGGTTGTAGCCCGGGATCCATATTTCATTGTCCAAGTGATCTCTTATGTGGGTCTCTGTGAAAGCTGCAAACATAGCATTTGACTCTGTAAGCAGTCCACGAATGTAAGGTATCTTGTTGTTTGTTGCTGGCTTTAGACCCTGTATATTTGCAAAGAATGTGCATAATTTATAAATAAGAAACATTTACTTTAATTTATAAATAAGAAATATTTACACTTTAATTTATAAATAAGAAATATTCACACTTATATAAATAAGAAATACTTACACTTACACTTGGAGGAGATGGTGGCACAGTACTGCGTTCTTGTCAGTGTCCCTATAATCTCAAACATTGTAGAAGTTAAGTTTTGAGTCGTCATTTTCTATCGATTAATTGCTTAACTTACTTAAGTAAGTAAGTTTATTCAGGTATACACAAATCCAGTTATACATAGATTATCATACATAGCAGCATATGTGTAGAAAACCTAGGATAACCCAAAAAAGTCAGACAGAGTGACTTATTTCCATTGCTACACTTTATCACTGGCTGGTGCTATAGCCTTTATCGACTTGTGAAGCTTCTTTGGACCCATGGTGACTTATTTCACAGTGACAATCACTAAACCACTAAAAAAGACACCAAATGTATTGTGAATGTTTGAAAGAGGGCGCTGGGTAATGTTCTCTCAATGGTAAACAACGCTTCACTGGTGTCCTGCGCAGGCGCAGGGCAGGCGCGGAGCAGGTGGACAGGTCTAATACGTTACGATACACGATATCGAAAAAAGCTTATGTTACACGATTTTTACGATATATGAGCCTTACGTTACTCGGGGGTCCACTGTACATTTTTACACCTTACAACACCCTCCCTTATTTTATACTTTATTGCCCAACCTTATCTTATACTTTTATTTTTATCAACCTATTATTGCCAAATATTCAAGCTTTATTGCCCAATTTTATTTTAAAATTTTTATTGCCCTATTTTTTATTTTTATACTTCATTGCTCAATCTTATTTTATACTTTTATTTTTATTAACCTACCTGTGGCAAATATTCCATTTTACTTATTTTAATATCTATTGTATACCATCTTACTATCAAATCACTTACACCCAATTCTTTGCCCTTCTTTATTTTTTTTTTATTATACTTTTATATAAACCTGTATTATACGTTTATATATACTGCAACTATTCCTTAGTGCAATTACAAGTGACAGTCTGGTGCTACTTTATTTTATAATTGTATCTTAGTTAATATCTTGTTTTACTTAATTTCATTCTAGCTTAATACATAACAATACAAACTCATTGGTGCTACCTTATTTTGTAATTTTATCGTAGTAGTTTATATCTAAATTTTTATTTCATATTAGCTTAATACATAGTCAATACCAATTACATTATGTTTATTTATTACTATACTCTATTTGACCAATGTGCATTAGCTATATCTTGTCCAAACATCCCCTTACTACAGCATCTACTACACAGCATCACAAGCCAACACTGTCTTAAATACTCTAAAGTATAACAGTTCTTAACTACAACATCCGATCCTTAACCCTTAAACGGTCCAAACGTATATTTACGTTAGCTCGCCCAGTGCCCCAAATCTTTGAAAAAAAAAAAAATTTTATAGAAATAAAGAGCACATTTTTTTAAGTGTTATAGGATAAAAAAGAATTTGGGTCAGTAGTTACCGAGATATGAGGCGGAGAATTTGGCACTGGATACTCACCTGACAGCAACAGGAGTCTTCCGCTTGCAGAATCAGTTTCATATACTTATTTTTTACTTTTATTATTTTATATAATTTTTATGTTCTCATAATCACAATTTATAGTAGTTCTTGTGATTCATAGCCAATCTGTGTTCTGACACTAAAATTAGGTACTGAAATTGTACTCAAAATAATAATAATGATAGTACATAAAAATAATAATAATAATATTAATAATAATAGTGCAAATTAATAATAATAATAATAATAATAATAGTGCATAATAATAATAATAATAATAATAATAATAATAATAATAATAATAAAAATAATAATAATAATAATAAAATAATAATAAAAATTGATGTCGCTGCTTATCTCATTTGATCTCCACTAATGACTCTGGTGACATTTTACGAGAGGGTGAGCCATAGTCTTATCTCTTCTATCAGTCAGTAATTACAGTAATGACATTTGACAGCTTACATTGCTTCCCTTTATTTGTTAAGCAAACCTGTCTGTCTGTCTGTACTGTCTGTCTGTGTGTCTGTCTTTCTGTCTGCCTGTGTCGCTCCCTTTTTGTCTGCTTGTCTCAGAGAGTAGCCTCAGAACCAACTGGTATTACGCAGATCACAAGCACATTATAACACTTTATCTTGATTTTTAGTTATCCTAGGTAATTTACACTATGTATAATTGTATTTACGTATGTGTTCCTGTGAGATAGAGACAGAGACAGATAGATACAGACAGACAGACAGAGATAGATAGCCAATCAGGTACCCAGCTGACCAGCCAGCTGCTGCGCCAGGTGGCCAACCAGCTGTTGCCAGCCAGGTCCCCAGGCAGGCGGCAGCCAGCTGGCCTGCCAGCCTGCCGACATCACTTTCCACTTCAAAGGGGAGTGTTAATATGACATGACATCAGTGAATCTATGGTGTTTGCCGAGTGTTTGTTCTAGCTGGCCTCAATTTAACTGGTGCTCCCACAAGGTACTAAGTGGTCCCAGATTTTTTAATATGGCACACACCAGTGAGGACCATTCTATGCTGACCAGGCATCTCAGGCCAATCGTGCCAAATTTGGAGGCAGGAAAATAAACGAAATATACGTTTGGGCAGTAGCAGTGCTAACGAAATATACGTGTGGACCGTTTAAGGGTTAAGCAAACACTATGATGACCTCCTTGCCCTCCTTGATTCCCTAAACACAACCTTCACATGTATTGTTCTTACTGAAACCTGGCTTAAGCAGGATACAATAGATATCTACTCGCTACCAGGATACAGCAATCACAACTGCAGACCAAACCAAGTTGGGGTGGTATTGCAATCTATTACTCTAATGAAATATCCTGTTGTGACACCACTTGCTATAGTGATGAATATGGAGAATATATTTTTGCTAATTTTACTGCACAAAACCTTAACCCTCAGGGTCCAAGGGGTCTCCAAACTGCTCTCAGGGTCCAAGAATTTAAAAAAAAAAATT
>WNWK01014593.1:0-50785 GCA_009830355.1 Cherax destructor | reverse complement strand
ACAGAGTAAAGTCTGAGGCAGCTACTGTGAAAAGCTCTGTTCCACAAGGCACAGTACTGCTCCCATCCTATTCCTCATCCTCATATCGGACATAGACAGGGATATAAGCCACAGATGACACCCGATCTGTATGACAGTGTCCACCATTGAAGACACTGCAAGACTCCAAGCAAAAAAAAACAAATCTTTAAATGGGCTGCAGAAAACAATATGAAGTTCAATGATGAGAAATTTTCAATTACTCAGATACGGAAAATGTGAAGAAATTAAAATCTCATCAGAGTACAAAACTAATTCCAACCACACAATAGAGCGGAAAACTAATGTCAAAGACCTGTGAGTGATCATGTCAGAAGATCTCACCTTCAAGGACCATAACACCGTAGCAATTGCATCTGCTAGAAAAATGACAGGATGGATAATGAGAACCTTCAAAACCAGGGATGCCAAGCCCATGTTGACACTTTACAGATCGTTGTTCTATCTAGGCTGGAATATTGTGCACACTAACTGCACCTTTCAAGGCGGGTGAAATTGCTGACCTTGAAAATGTGCAGAGAACCTTCACGGCACGCATAACTGCGATAAACCACCTCAATTACTGGGAACGCTTGAAGTTCCTAAACCTGTACTCTCTAGAATGCAGGTGGGAGAGATACATTATTATATACACATGGAAAATTCTCGAGGGATTAGTAGCAAACTTGCACACAAAAATCACTCCCTATGAAAGCAAAAGACTCGGCAGGCGATATAACATCCCCCCAATGAAGAGCAAGGGTGCCACTAGCACATTGAGGGACAACACAATAAGTGTCAGGGCCCCAAGATTGTTTAACTGCCTCTCAGCATACATCAGGGGGATTACCAACAAACCCCTGGTTGTCTTCAAGCAGGCACTGGACAGGCACCTAAAGTCAGTACCTGACCAGCTGGGCTGTGGTTCGTACGTTGGACTGTGTGTGGCCAGCAGTAACAGCCTGGTTAATCAGGCTCTGGTCCAACAGGAGGCCTGGTCACAGACCGGGCCGCAGGAGCGTTGACCCCTGGAATTCTCTCCAGGTAAACTCCAGGTATCCCATTTCAGGGATGTTTTAAAGAAACGCCAGACACAGAGCTCCCTGAACAGATTTTTTGGTTAGAGAGGGGTCCAGTGACTCTCAACCTGGTCCAAGTGGCATTAAAAGAAAAAGGCCAGTAACCTCAGAAAAGAACTTGGTACCTGCAGTGTTAATGGAAGGGGATTCCCCTTCCAAACACTAGCATACTACTCCTTCCTCCCCCTCCTCTTGCACCAAGAACTCATTACAGTTGTGACCGGTGTAGACTAGTGAATTGTTCATTACTTTATAATTTGTTCATGATTGTAACCATGTATAAACGTAAGTAAGTAAATTTACTTACATGATTCATTACCTTTGTAACTTGTGAGTTCATTACCTTTGTAACTTGTGAGTTCATTACCTTTGTAACTTGTGAGTTCATTACCTTTGTAACTTGTGAGTTCATTACCTTTGTAACTTGTGAGTTCATTACCTTTGTAACTTGTGAGTTCATTACCTTGTAACTTGTGAGTTCATTACCTTTGTAACTTTTGAGTTCATTACCTTGTAACTTGTGAGTTCATTACCTTTGTAACTTGTGAGTTCAGTACCTTTGTAACTTGTGAGTTCATTACCTTTGTAACTTGTGAGTTCATTACCTTTGTAACTTGTTCAGCTATCAAAACTTTGGGGTCCAGTCCCTGGACCCATTATGTACCTCTGTAATCTTTTGACTACCGCCCACAGGATGGGTATGGGGTATAATGGGTGTGGGACTGCTTTGGAAAAGAACAGGATGGGTGTGGACTGCTCTCGGAGAGTTCAGAATGGGGTAGGACTGCTCTGGGAGAGAACAGGATGGGTGTGGGACTGCTCTGGGAGAGTACAGGATAAAGATATCAAACTGAACCCCTCTCCTCCCATCTTTCACACATCAACAACTCTTCAATAAAGGTAAGTGACATGTTATTACTGTTTATTTCTTATTTCTCATTGTTTTCTGTGTAATTTAATGTATATTTGTTGTACAAAAATATTTTATTCTAATACTTTTGGGTGTCTGGAACGATTAATTTTATTTCCATTAATTCTTATGGGGAAAATAGATTCGGAGTTCGTTATTTTCGGTGTTCGCAGTGCCCTTTGAATGGATTAATCACGAACTCCGGGGGTCCACTGTATATATACAGTGGTCCCTCGGTTTTGTGCATCTCCAAACTCGAACATTTATGTAAGTGTTTTCCGTAAGTGCTGTTGCAGTGTGAGTAATTCATTCGGTAATGGCTTTTGAGCAGCATTCTGGAACAATTTTCGGCAAAACTGAGGTACCACTGTATATACAGTGGACCCACGATAACGAAAAACTTCATTCCAGAAGCCTGCTCAAGTGTCATTACCGAATGAATTTACTTCCTTAAGGAATAATGTCACGTAGGTTAGTCTATTTCAGACACCCAAAAATACACTTCCACAAGCACTTACAATATTATACTTACATAACTGTATGATTTCCGGGGTGTTCAGTATGCGGGGTCCACTGTATATATATACTACAGTGGACCCCTGAAAATCGAACGGTCTGATTATTGGCCGGATCGAAAATCGATCGCTTTTTTCGGCCCAATTTTTGCCCGATTATCGGCCCTTCCCCGATTATCAGCCCGCGTACCAGACCTGTCCGCCTGCCCCGCGCTTGCGTGCCTCTCCGCGCAGGTGCCATGAGCCAGTCTAGCTTTGTTTATCACAATTAATTCATTGTGTTTAGTGCTTGTTTATTGATTGTGACTGTGAAATAAGCCACCATGGGTCCAAAGAAACTTCCTAGTGGCACCCCTGTTGTAAAGAAAGTGAGGAACACCATAGAACTGAAGGAGATAGTAGAAAAATATGAGAGTGGCGTACGTGTGAGGGAGCTTGCGTGCGGTCAGGAGTAACAGCCTGGTTGATCAAGCCCTAATCCACCGCGAGGCCTGGTCACAGACCGGGCAACGGGAGCGTTGACCCCCGAAACATCCTCCAGGTATACTCCAGCTACACCTGTACTTGCTGGGCCAGTATATAACACACCTGAGAGAGCGTGTCAGCTCATAACATACCTGCGTGAGTGGGGTCTGCGCATGACACGCTCAAGGGTAAACAGAAGACGGTCAGCGGGTGAGAGGGGTTGGTCGTGGAGTTCCTCCGCTAATTCTCTGCCTTTCTCTCGATAACTGTAACAATAACATCATTAAAAAACAGGAAGTATATTTGATAAAAATGATAAAATATAAAGTTTTAATAATCATTCATTTCTAATTATTTTGAATGCTAATATATGGATAAAGAGGGTTACAGTTGATAAATTGGGTATTAACATAATTTAACTATGCAGAATTTAGATCAGATTAAGGAGATGCTTTGTAACTATTTTCTAAAGCTGGTGACAGAGAACTTTTCTGTATCTTTTGAAGGGTGTTCCAAATATCATGACCCTAGATTTATATTGAGTTACTAGATAGATTGTGTCAAACACTTGGTACAGTGGTACCCCGTGTTACGATGCTATCATTTACGTTATTTTCGATAACCGATATTTATAACGTAAAAAATTTGATTGTGATTTACGATGTTTGCTTCGTGTAATGACATTCGTACCGGACGTGTCCGCCTGGCGCCCAGCTGAGCGCGCACTCCAGGGAGCGTCAGTGTGCTATTGTTTACAAGTGAGAGCGACCACCCACCCACACCCACGCATTCATACCATTATATTGTCATTATTCCACTGTTTTTAGTGCTTGCAACTGCTAAATAAGCCACCATGGGCCCCAAGAAAGCTCCTAGTGCCAAGCCTGTGGTAAAGAATGTGCAGGGAGTGAAGCATTCATGCAGGGAGTGTAGCAAAGATGCAGAGAGTGTAGCAGGGATGCAGGGAGTGTAGCAGGCATGCAGGGAGTGTAGCAGGCATGCAGGGAGTGTAGCAGGCATGCAGGGAGTGTAGCAAAGATGCAGGGAGTGTAGCAGGGATGCAGTGTAGCAGGGATGCAGGGAGTGTAGCAGGGATGCAGGGAGTGTAGCAGGGATGCAGGGAGTGTAGCAAGGATGCAGGGAGTGTAGCAGGGATGCAGGGAGTGTAGCAAGGATGCAGGGAGTGTAGCAAGGATGCAGGGAGTGTAGCAAGGATGCAGGGAGTGTAGCAAGGATGCAGGGAGTGTAGCAAGGATGCAGGGAGTGTAGTAGGCATGCAGGGAGTGTAGCATTCATGCAGGGAGTGTAGCATTCATGCAGGGAGTGTAGCATTCATGCAGGGAGTGTAGCATTCAAAGAAAAAGGCCAGTAACCCCAGAAAAGAACTTGGTACCTGCAGTGTTAATGGAAGGGATTCCCTTCCAAACACTAGCATACTACTCCACCTTCTCCTCCTCCCGTCCTCCACACATCAACAACTCTTCAATAAATGTAAGTGACATGTTATTGTACAATATTTACATGTGTATTTAGGTATTCTTCATTAAATTCTGTATTATGTAATGTCAAAAGTTCTAAAAATATTTTATTTAACTACTTTTGGAAGTCTTGGACGGATTAAATTTATTTCCATTATTTCTTATGGGGAAAATTGATTCGTGTAATGATTGTTTCGCCTTAAAATATGCCCTCTCTGACGGATTAATATCGTAAGTCGAGGTACCACTGTATGTCAAAGAGGTACTTGTTTCTTGTATTGTATTTGTGTGTTGTGTTGCAGGTCTCCAGGAGAAGGAGAGTTGGGTTGAAGTTTATTTTAGGTGTATTGTGTATATATAAAAAGTACAGTAGCAGGTGTTGATATGCTGTGTGTTGAAAAAATTAAGATTTTTGAAAAGTGGGGGTGTGTGTTTAATGGAACCAGATTGGGTGATTATTATACCAGCTGATTTCTGTCAGGTAACAACAGGTTATAGGTGATTTGATTTTGTAGATCTCAAAGCCCTGATACTATATGTGTGAGGTAAAGATAGATTAGAGTATAGTACATAGTTAATAATATTGTTTGAGGAATGTAGCAGCATATTTTGGACAATATCAAGGTTTGGAAATTTTCTAAGATATGTGTTGGATGTGAGTGTTAAATTTCACGTTCCAGTCAAGGTGTTTACCTAAGAATTTTCTCTCGTCTTTCTATGTGTTAATTATTAATTTTTACTTTAAAGTAAGTATTTTTAGCTTTCCCTGAATAACATGTAGAAGGTCTTGTCCATCTTGAAACTTTGTTGGTTGCCATCCGGCTAGAAATTTTTACAAACTCCTCATTGATTCTTTTGTTAAGTACAACAGGATCTGGCTGTGATATGACACATGTTGTTCTTGTTATTACTGAAGATAGTTTGTATTTGGCAGTTGTGCAATATTTGCAATCTTGCTTTGCTGAAAACTGATTAGTAGTAAAGTAAGTAAAGTAAAGTAAATTTTATTTCTTTGCAAGTTTACATAGATATTGGTAGTTACAATTATAAAACTGAAATGCAAGGAGAGCCACTGGCATGCCATGGCATTAGGGGCAGCTTAATCTAATGACTTATAGACTATGTACATAATACTAGAGAAATTGATTGAGATTATTCTAGTTATGTATATATTTTATTTCAAATTACAATATGATGATATTATACTGTTAAAATGACAATATGATGATATTAAATTGTAACAAGTGTTTAGCAGGATGGTAATATAAAATTGAGATTATCTTAAGGAAAATAACATTGAGCATTTTTGAAAGTAGTTTACAGTATGAGTATTTAGTTTAAGGTGAGTAGGTGATTTTTGAGAAGAGTCTTAAATTGATTTTCAGACAAGGTTAACTTAATATTTACTGGTAATGAATTCCAGATTCTGGGGCCCTTTATGTGCATAGAATTTTTACATTGGTTGGTATGGACTTGGGGTATGTCAAAGTGATCTGTGTTTTGTGTTGTGGTTGTGGGACCTATTAAAGTTGTTGTTGAGAATTTTGAGCGGAGGGTTGATATTAGCGTGTAGAGGTTTATGTATGTAGTAGGCACATGAATAGGTATGAATGTTTTCTACGGTGAGTAGTTTTAGACTTTTGAATATTGGTGGAGTATGCTGTCTAGAGTGGGAATTTGTTATCATCCTGATTGCAGCCTTTTCCTGGGTTATGAGTGGTCTAAGGTGATTTAATGTTGTTGAGCCCTATGCACAGACTCCATACGTGAGATAAGGGTAGATAAGTGAATGATATAGCGCAAGGAGAGCTGATTGTGGCACATAATAGCGTATCTTTGATAATATGCCTACTGTCTTTGAGATTTTCTTGGAAATTTGTTGTATGTGTGTTTGGAATTTAAGACTACTGTCAAGGTGGATTCCTAGGAATTTTCCCTCTGTGAGTCTTGTGATGGGTGAACCATTGAGTGTTATGTTTAGTGGAACATTTGTGGCTTTGTTTCCAAACTGAATGAAGTAGGTCTTGTCAGTATTGAGATTAAGCTTGTTTGTCGTCATCCATGTTGATACTTTCTGTAATTCGACATTAACAGTGTTGGCCAGTATGACTGGATTTGAGTGAGAGAAGACGTATGTTATGTCATCTGCAAATAATATGGGTTTGAGTTGTTGTGATGCATTCGGTAGGTCATTTATGTAAATGAGGAATAGGAGTGTCCCCAGGACACTTCCTTGAGGGACTCCGACTGTAATTTGCTGTGTGGAAGAGTTCGTTCCATTTGTGTACTGTATTGGCTTCTGTTGCTAAGGTATGCCTTTAGGTAGTTGAGTGGGTGCCCCCTTATACCATAGTGTGCTAATTTTGTGAGCAGTAAATCATGGTCGACTGTATCAAAATCTTTGCGTAGGTCTATGAAGATTCCCAGTGGGACTTCTTTCTTCTCACGTGCGGTGTATATTAACTCTAACATGTGTATAATAGCATCATTTGTGCTCTTGTTGGTCCTGAATCCAAATTGACAGGGGTTGAGTACATTGTGTGAGACAAGGTAGGAATAGATCTGTCTATGAATTAATTTTTCAAAGATTTTAGAAAGCAGTGGTAAATTAGAAATTGGTCTATAATTATTCAAGTCAGTTTGATCACCTCCTTTGTGGATTGGGGTGACCCTAGCTATTTTGAGAATTGATGGGAAGCTAGAGGTTTCAATGGATTTATTGAATAGTGTTGCTATAATTAGTGACAGTACCTGTGAAGCTTTTTTGTACATAAAAGGTGGTAAACTGTTTATGTCTCCTGCCTTGTTTTTAAGGGTGTTGATTATGAGCGAGACTTCAATTGGGTTGGTAGGAGATAGGAATAGTGTATTAGGGTAGGTGTTGGTGAGGTAGTCTGTTGGACGGGTGTTCGAGCTTGGGATTTTACTCGCTAGATTCTTTCCTATGGTGGAGAAGAAAACATTAAGTCTGTTTGCTGTCTCAGTTGGTGAGAGTAGGGGTTCATCTGTTTTTGATAATTTGATGGTATTGTTCTTGGATATCTTTTTATTTCCTAGAATTGCAGATAGAGTTTTCCAGGTCTTTTTCATATCACCTTTTATGGTGTGGAGTCTGTTCTCATAATACAATTTTTTGACCTTCTTATCAGGCTGGTAAGGATTGATGAGTAGCGTTTGGATTGTTCTCTGGTTATTAGACCCCTTCTGTATTGTTTTTCATATTGGTGCCTTTTGTTAATGGATTTAAGGATGCTGGGTGTTAGCCAGGGATTGTTAAGTCTCTTAGCTGTGATCTGTTTAGTTTTTTTAGGGCAATGTCTGTTATAGAGGTGGTGGATTTTTTTAAGAAAATTCTTGATGCATTCATTAGTATCTGAATATGTTTCTAATTCATTATGCCAGTCAATGTTAATCATAGCTGTTATAAAGTTATTAACATCTGACTCACTATGTAGTCTGAAGGTAACTTTTGTAATAGAGTGGACCCCCGAGTTTCGTAAAAACTTCATTCCAGAAGCCTGCTCAAGTGCTATTACCAAACGAATTTACTCCCTTAAGAAAAAATGTCAAGTAGGTTAGTCCATTTCATACCCCCAAAAATACACTTACAAAAGCACTTACAATATTATACTTACATAATTGTACGATTTCCGGGGTTTACGAAACTTGGGGGCCCACTGTATCTTGGAGTAATTTACCTAGGTTGGTTATAAGAAAGGTAGGGTAGTGGTCTGTGGTGTTGTCTGTGATTATGCCTGATTTTAGAGGGGATATAGTGTTAGTCCAGATGTGGTCTAATAATGAGGTACTAGTCTCGGAGATTCTTGTAGGTTCTGAAATTGTTGGTAGTAACAAGCAGTTGCTCATAGTGTTTGTGAATTCGTTTATCTGTGGGTCCTGGTCATGTAGGAGATTTATGTTGAAATCCCCTGTGAGCAGCAAATGGTCTTTGTTCATGTGTGCATCAGTTATCAGGTTTCCTAGTTTTTCACTAAAGTGGTGGATGTTTGACTGTGGTAATCTGTAGATGTTTATCACTGTGAGGGTTTTTTGCAGGTCTTTTGATTTAAATTTAGACATAATATATTATCCATGCTCATCCTTTGTGCAAGAGTTATTGATACATTCAAGTTGATCTGAATAATATATACAGTGGTACCTCGACTTACGATATTTTTTCATTCCAGAATGCTGTTCAAGTGCCATTACCAAACAAATTTATCTCCTTAAGAAATGTTGTAAAATAGACTAGTCCTTTTAGACCCCCAAAATTACACTTACAAAAGCATTTAAAAAAATAAACTTACATAAAAGGGTGAGTTTGGGGACCATCGTAAGTCGAGGTACCACTGTAGCTATTCCACCCCCTCGCTGATCTGTCCTACAGTTGTGAATGGTTGCGTAACCTGGGATGGCATAGACACCTGTAGTATCAGGCTTTAGCCAGGTCTCAGTGAGTGTGATGATTGACATATTGGTCTGTAGGGATTGGAGTAGTGCTGTGAGGTCATCATAGTGTTTTCTCAAAGATCTAACATTGTAATTGAAGATAGTTATGTTATTGTTGGCTCTGAGTAATGTATTTGCTTGATCTGCTGTGTAATAGTTACAGTTGCTGCTGGAATCATGTAAGTCATTTAATAATAGGTTGATGTCAGGATCAATGCCTGTAATCATAAGATTTAATGTGATTCTATAACTAGACTTGAGAACAATGGATTATGCTAAACTTAATAATATGGTACTAGATTAAATTCTTACTGACTATTGGATTATTACAATTTTGAACAATTGTTCACAGAGATATAGGATATTTGAACAATGTTGATGATTTACTAATTGAACTGGCTATTGAATGGTTGGAATAATTTCTATGACTAGTATTAAATTGTTATGGACAATTATTTGGATTCAATATTGCACTGGTTAAAACTTTTAGAGTTTATAAAAGGCAATAAGAGGTAAATGAATGCAAAGAACTATTATTATAAAGATCTGAGAGGGGGTTCTGGATCTATATTTTCATTCAGGAGCAGTAATGACAATACAATGGTAGTAGTCTAGACAAAACCTACAAAAGATGTATTGTATAATAAAAATAAAAATTTGAAACATAAAAATCTATACTAAAAAAAAGTTGGAATACATAATTAAAAATATGAAAAGTGTGTTTTAACAGAAGGTATCTATTTTTTGTAGGCACATCCTGTTCCTCATCCTCATATTGGACATAGACAGGGATATAAGCTGATCAGCCGGGCTGTGGTTCGTACGATGGACTGCGTGCGGCCAGCAGTAACAGCCTGGTTGATCAGACTCTGGTCCAACAGGAGGCCTGGTCACAGACCGGGCCGCGGGGGCATTGACCCCTGAAATTCACTCCAGGTAGACAGTGCTGTGTCTTCCTTTGGAGATGACACCCGAATCTGTATGACAGTGTCCACCGTTGAAGACACTGCAAGACTCCAAGCAGACATAAACCAAATCTTTAAATGGGCTGCAGAAAACAATATGAAGTTCAATGATGAGAAATTTCAATTACTCAGATACGGAAAAAGTGAAGAAATTAAAATCTCATCGGAGTACAAAACTAATTCCTACCACACAATAGAGCGAAAAACTAATGTCAAAGACCTGGGAGTGATCATGTCAGAGGATCTCACCTTCAAGGACCATAACACCGTAGCAATTGCATCTGCTAGAAAAATGACAGGCTGGATGATGAGAACCTTCAAAACCAGGGATGCCAATCCCATGTTGACACTTTACAGATCGCTTGTTCTATCTAGGCTGGAATATTGCTGCACACTAACTGCACCTTTCAAGGCGGGTGAAATTGTTGACCTTGAAAATGTGCAGAGAACCTTCACGGCACGCATAACTGCGATAAACCACCTCAATTACTGGGAACACTTGAAGTTCCTAAACCTGTACTCTGTAGAACGCAGGCGGGAGAGATACATTATTATATACACATGGAAAATTCTCGAGGGATTAGTACCAAACTTGCACACGAAAATCACTCCCTACGAAAGCAAAAGACTCGGCAGGCGATGTAACATCCCCCCAATGAAGAGCAGGGGTGCCACTAGCACATTGAAGGACAACACAATAAGTGTCAGGGGCCCAAGATTATTCAACTGCCTCCCAGCATACATCAGGGGGATTGCCAACAAACCCCTGGCTGTCTTCAAGCAGGCACTGGACAGGCACCTAAAGTCGGTACCTGACCAGCCAGGCTGTGGTTCGTACATTGGACTGTGTGCGTCCAGCAGTAACAGCCTGGTTGATCAGGCTCTGGTCCAACATGAGGCCTGGTCACGGACCGGGCCGCGGGGGCATTGACCCCTGGAATTATCTCCAGGTAAACTCCAGGTAAACATCAAATTTTGTTTGCTATAAACAGTTTTAATTAGAAAAAATAATATACAATATGAAGTATCTTTTTTTTCCTTGCAGGACATATACATCATTAGACGGATGTCTTTCATCATGTGTATCCTGAGGGTTGACTTTGATCTCTATTGTGTATGTGACTTACTTTATATTTCCTTTATAAGCAACTACCTGATAAGTGCAATCATTTACTTATATTTTATAAATACCTTTTACCATTAGCCAACTTCAGTCACTTTATTAACTTAAATTTAATCAAAACTACTTTTCATATTAGTCAAAACTGTTTTTACTATTAGTTCAATAGCTCCTTGCATTCATTGACCTCTTATTGCCTTTAATATACTAAAAGTTTCAACCAGTGCAATATTGAATCAAAAATTTCTTTTTCCATATCAATTTAATACTAGTCATTGAAGTTGTCCTAACAAAACCTCTTTTACCCCCTCCCTCCAACCTTTCCTAGGCCGACCCCTACCCCGCCTTCCCTCCACTACAGATTTATACACTCTCGAGGTCATTCTGTTTCGTTCCATTCTCTCTACACGTCCGAACCACCTAAACAACCCCTCCTCAGCCCTCTGGATAATAGTTTTGGTAATCCTGCACCTCCTCCTAATTTCAAAACTCCGAATTCTCTGCATTATATTCACACCACACATTGACCTAAGACATGACATCTCCACTGCCTCCAGCCTTCTCCTCGTTGCAACATTCATCACCCATGCTTCACACCCATATAAGAGTGTTGGTATAACTATTCTCTCATACATTCCCCTCTTTACTTCCATGGACAAAGTTCTTTGTCTCCACAGACTCCGAAGTGCACCACTCACCCTTTTCCCCTCATCAATTCTATGATTCACCTCATCCTTCATAGACCCATCTGCTGACATGTCCACTCCCAAATATCTGAATACATTCACCTCCTCCATACTCTCTCCCTCCAATCTGATATCCAATCTTTTGTCACCTAATCTTTTTGTTATCCTCATCACCTTACTCTTTCCTATATTCACTTCAATTTTCTTCTTTTACATACCTTACCAAATTCATCCACCAACCTCTGCAACTTCTCTTCAGAATCTCCCAAAAGCACAGTGTCATCAGCAAAAAGCAACTGTGACAACTCCCACTTTGTATTTGATTCTTTGTCTTTTAACCCCACACCTCTTGCCAAGACTCTTGCATTCACTTCTCTTACAATCCCATCTATAAATATATTGAACAACCACGGTGACATCACACATCCCTGTCTAAGGCCTACTTTTACCAAGAAATAATCTCCCTCTCTCCTACACACTCTAACCTGAGCCTCACTATCCTCATAAAGGCTCTTCACTGCTTTCAGTAACCTACCTCCTATTCCATACACCTGCAACATCTGCCACATTGCCCCCCTATCCACCCTATCATACGCCTTTTCCAAATCCATAAATGCCACAAAAACCTCTTTACCCTTATCCAAATACTGTTCACCTATATATTGTAAACTTATCTAAAAATATTTAGTTGGATTAGGCTAAATTAAATTGTGCTTGTTATAATAAGGTTAGGTAAGTTTTCTAAGGTTCTTTTGGTACAAAATTATTAATTTTTACATTAACATAAATGAAAAAATATATCTTTAAATGTATAAGAGAAAATTTTGGAAAGGACTTAGTTTTAAATGAGTTCTTCATAATTGACCAATTTTACCTATTTGACACAACATAAACAAACGAGTGGTGCACAAACGCTGTAATAGCAAATCAGGGAGCCATATAAACAAATTTTGGGTATAATTTGGAATGTCTGTATTAGTGAATTGCTGTAAAGCGAAGCATCATATAGTGGAGACCTATATTAAACATATGGTAAACAATATACAGTGGACCCCTGGAAATCGAACATAATTCATTCCAGAATGCTGTTCTAGTGCTGTTACCGAACGAATTTGTTCCCATAAGGACAAATATAAATTAGATTAGTCCGTTTCAGACCCCCAAAAATACACTTACAAAAGTACTTACAAAAATACACTTACATAATTGTTCGAGTTGGGAGCTGTTCAATTTCCGGGGGTCCACTGCATTCCTATTCTCAATATCTGTAATCCTCACAATCATTAAAATATTGAATGTTTTCACATTATGTTAATATGCTAGAATCCTCATTACCTTTAATCATAATCAAACTTGTAATTCTTAAAACAATTAAACTTGGATTAAAGTCATATAGCATGTACTAATATGATATTCAATTCTCTTTTATTCCTTGTAACTCCTAATTTTATTTTTCCAACCATTTAAGAGACTGTATATATAAGCAATCAATTAGTTATTGCCTTATTATTCTTAAGATAAAATAATGAACATAAAAAAGAAACTAAAAAATTTGAAGCTACTATTTTTTCTTTTGTAAAATAATTTGTTTTTCTAGTGGGATAAAAATATTCTTAAACTGAAACAAAAAAAAATTACGAGGAATGAAATGAATAGAGAGTGAAAGCCAAAAGATGTTCTGATGCAAAAAAACTTGAATTTCAAACCAAAAACATTATACAGTGGTACCTTGACTTATGAGTGCCCAAACTTATGAGTTTTCTGAGTTACAAGCCATCGCTTGGTCGATTTTTTGCTTTGAATTGCAAGCCAAAATCCGAGTTACAAGCCGCCGCTACTAGTTGGAACAGCGAATGCCACAACATCCACCCAGCCCAGTAATCCCGCATCGGTCAGTTGCACGTGTTTACCGTGCCATGGAAGCATCTCTCTTGTGTTGTGCTTTCATTTTGTGCATTTTCTGCAGTTAGTTTGCCAAATTTCTTTTTTCTACCCATGGGTTCTTAGAGAGTAAATGCAAAGGACTGTGCTGAGAAGAAGAGGATGAAGTCCATTGAATTAAAGCATGAAATCATAGAAAAACACGAGCAAGGTGTGCGTGTAGTCAACTTGGCGAGGCAGTACAAGCATAGTACTTCATGCCTCGTGCCTTCTCTGTGAGAAGACATGAGGCATTTACATTGATTTACTTCCAAGATATTCATCCAAAATGTAGGCCAGTCTCCTGATTCGGGAAAAAAAAATGCCAAGAAAATTGCTTTTCTTTTAGTGTTTTCCTTATGAAACTTATGATCTAGGGCAGTTAGCCTCACAAACACTCCGTTTTCTCTTATAATAAGAATTCAGAAGGGCAAAACTGGGAAGATATAGCCAGAGCGATAATTATCGGGAGTGGCCGCCACCACTCGTCACATAATGACACATTTTATTCATTCTAGAGTATATATCATGTTTATATGTTATTTATATTGTTTATTATGTCATATTAGATCAATTGTGATAGATAAATAAGCCATAGAGTTGATATTAGCATTATATTCAAATTCAAATATTTATTTCATTGCAAGTTTACATAGATTTTGTAATTACAATCATTAAATGAAGTGCAAGGAGAGCCACTGACATGCCATGGCATTAAGAGCAGCTTTATCTAATGGCTTATAGACTATGTACATAATATTAGACAAATTGATTGAGTTTGTTTTATTTAAATATTAGATTGTTCAAATTACAATATGATGATATTACATTGTTTAAATTACAATATGATTATATTACATTGTAACAAGTGTTTAGTAGGATGGTAATTAATAGTAAAAATTGAAATTTTCTTAAGGAAAATAACATTGAGCATTTTTGAAAGTAATTTACAATATGCTATAACACACATGTTAGAGTTAATATACACCGCACTTGAGAAGAAAGAAGTTCCGCTGGGAATCTTCATAGACCTACGCAAAGCATTTGATACAGTCGACCATGATTTATTGCTCACAAAATTAGCGCACTATGGTATTAGGGGCCACCCCCTCAACTACCTAAATCGTACCTTAGCAACAGAAGCCAGTAGTGTACACAAATGGAGGAACTCTTCCACACAACAAATTACAGTCGGTTCCTCAAGGTAGTGTCCTGGGGCCACTCTATTTCTCATTTACATAAACGACCTACCGAATGCATCACAACTACTCAAACCCATTTTATTTGCAGATGACACAACATATGTCTTCTCTCACCCAAATCCAGTCATACTAGCCAACACAGTTAATGCCGAATTACAGAAAAAAATCAACATGGATGACGACAAATAAACTTACTCTCAATACGGACAATACCTACTTCATTCAGTTTGGAAACAAAGCTACAAATGTTCCACTTAACATAACGCTAAATGGTCACCCATCACAAGACTCACAGAGGGAAAATTCCTAGGAATCCACCTTGACAGTAGTCTTAAATTCCAAACCAATACAACAAATTTCCAAGAAAATCTCAAAGACAGTAGGTATATTATCTAAGATATGCAATTATGTGCCACAACCAGCTCTCATTGCACTATATCATTCTCTTATCTACCCTTATCTCACCTATGGAATCTGTGCATGGGGCTCAACAACATTAAATCACCTTAGACCACTCATAACCCAGCAAAAGGCTGCAGTCAGGATGATAAATAAATTCCACTCTAGACAGCATACTCCACCTATATTCAGAACATTAAAACTATTCACCATAAAAAATATTCAACCTATTCATGTGCCTTCTACATACATAAAACTCTACATGCTAATATCAACCCTCCGCTCAAAATTCTCCTCAACAACTTTAATAGGTCCCACAATCATGACACAAGACACAGATCACTATTTGACATACGAGTCCATACTAACCAATGTAAAAATTCTATACACATAAAGGGCCCCGGAATCTGGAATTCATTACCAGTAAATACAGGGGTATTGAAATTTGTTGAGAATGAGTATTAGCAAAGAGAGTTATCCCTTATGAAAAGAAGTCCTTTAATTGATTTATAACTACAAGGGATTGAACACGCGTTGTCTGCGAAAATCAATTCAAGACTTTTCTCAAAAATCACCTACTCACCTATACTAAATACTCATACTGTAACAAACTTTCAAACCAATGTTATTTTACTTAAGATAATCTCAATTTATATGTCATCCTCCTTAACACTTGTTGCAATTTCATATCATCATATTGTTCATTTAAATATATAGTATCATCATTTTGTTAAAATTTTTAAATAAAATATATAACTAGAAGAAACTCAATAAATTTTCTAGTATTGTTATTATACTAGTAAAAGCATCAACATATTGTAACTTGAAAAAAAATATACAACTAAACTTAAACTCAACCAATTTCTCTTGTATTGTCTTTTATTGTATGTATAATCAGATTGAAATTTTAAATAATACAGAACTAGAATAAACTCAATCAATTTCTCTAGCATTAAGTCTTAGTGAATAAGTCTTTAGAATAAGCTGCCCTAATGCCATGGCATGCCAGTGGCTCTCCTTGCATTACAGTTTTATAATTGTAACTACCAATAACAATGTACACTTGTAACATGCATTGAAATAAAAATATTATTATATATATTATATTATTATTATTATTATAATAAGTGTTTAGTAGGATGGTAATATAATAGTAAAAATTGAAATTATTTTAAGGAAAATAAATTACATTTTTAAAAATTTACAGTATGAGTATTTAGGTTAGGGTGAGTAGGTGGTTTTTGAGAAGAGTCTTAAAATGATTTTCAGACAAAAGGGTTTTTTTAGTATTTACTGGTAATGAATTCCAGATTCTGGGGCCCTTTATGTGCATAGAATTTTTACATAAGTTAATATGGACATGGGGTATATCAAAAAGTGATCTGTGTCATGTGTTGTGGTCATGGGTCCTATTAAAGTTGGTGAGGAGAATTTTGAGCAGAGGGTTTATATTAGAGTGTAGAGTTCTTGTATGTAGTGGCACAGTAGGTGAATGTTCTTTGGTGAGTAGTTTTATGCTTTGAATATTGGTGGAGTATGCTGTCTAGAGGGAATTTGTTATCATTCTGACTGCAGCCTTTTGCTGGGTTATGAGTGGTCTAAGGTGATTTAATGTTGTTGATCCCCATGCACAGATTCCATAGGTGAGATAAGGGTAGATGAGTGAGTTATATAGTGCAAGGAGAGCTGATTGAGGCACATAGTAGTGTATCTTTGATAATATGCCTACTGTCTTTGAGATTTTCTTGGAAATTTGTTGTATGTGTTTGGAATTTAAGGCTACTGTCAGTGTGGATTCTTTGGAATTTTCCCTCTGTGAGTCTTGTGATAGGTGAACCATTGAGCGTTATGTTAAGTGGAACATTTGTGGCTCTGTTTCCAAACTGTATGAAGTAGGTCTTGTCAGTACAGTAGGACCCCACTTATATGGCAGGTTAGGTTCCAGGCTAGTGCCTTAAAGCAGACATCGCCAAAAAGCAGAACACCATTTTTTTCCACTTCTAAATGCATATAAATGCCAGACAACAAGCTTACACTAACTTGTATTAATTAGCAATAGCACTAGGCATTAAAAAACACAATAAAAAGTAAGATACACACAGACTACATTTGTCAGTAATATGTACTGAAGCTTGTTGTTACACTTGTGTAGTGTATTATAAGTAATCCTAGCTATGTTATATGTCTGATCCCTTTGTTACTTGTGACATCAGAGGCCCGCGCATGTGCGCATGTAGATCCAAGCATCATTCTCATTCTCGTGATAGGCTTAGAGCTGGACAGAGGTGCTGGGTCTTCCTCCATCCTCACTTACTCAATACAGTGGACCCCCGAGTAACGTAAAAACTTCATTCCAGAAGCCTGCTCAAGTGCCATTACCAAACGAATTTACTCCCTTAAGGAATAATGTCACGTAGGTTAGTCTATTTCAGACCCCCAAAATACACTTCCACAAGCACTTACAATATTATACTTACATAATTGTACGATTTCCGGGGTGTTCGTTACTCGAGGGTCCACTGTATATGCGTTCACCATCCATCCGAGTGTTTCCCTCGACTCCCTTTATCAACAAGAACCCCTTCCAAGTCAACATTCATCAGCCTGTCTACAATATTTCCTGGTCAGCTAAGTGCCTTATCTCTATTTGTTAAAACCTATGAGGGGTAGACCCGGGTTTTGCAAATTAACTACGTGATAAGTCAGTTTGTGAGGAGAGAGTGAACAGGCCAGCCAAGCCAAGAGTCCAAGCCATTGTACCTGTCCAAGCCAGCCTAGCCTTAAGCCAGCAAGAATAACCCAGCTGAGCGTGTGTACTTAAGCCAGCAAGAATAACCCAGCTGAGCATGTGTACTTATGCCAGCAAGACTAACCCAGCTGAGCATGTGTATTTAAGCCACGTGAGTCCACGCATTCCTATCGTCCTTGTACACCAGGGTATCGCTGTTTTGAGTGATAATACCATCCCTGTGGTATTCTGGGTGTGTTCCAAGCCACCCTGGCTTTAAATTCGCGTGGGAGCAAGCCAGAACGTGTGGGACCACGTGCGTCAGCCACTCACCAAGCTGCAGCCCGGTCACCCAGCCACCCACGCAAACACACCGCCATTAAACACATGTGGCTTATTTCACCCAATTTCTTCGGCTTGTCATTGATTTTTCCAGTCCACATAGTAAGGTGAAGATAGACTTTGTGACCTTCCAACTACAGTGGACCCCCGAGTTTCGTAAGGTTCTTATTTCGTAAACATCGTGTTTCGTAAGCTTTTTTCGATTTCGAGAATCGTAAAATGGCTCATGTTTCGTAACGTATTAGACCTGTCCGCCTGCTCCGCGCCTGCGCGGGACGCAGGACGCCGCCAGTGAAGCGTTGTTTACCATTGAGAGAACATTACCTAGCGCGCTCTTTCAAACATTCACACTACATTTGGTGTCTTTTTTGGTAGTTTAGTGATTGTCACTGTGAAATAAGTCACCATGGGTCCAAAGAAGCTTCCTAGGGGCCCCCTGTGGTAAAGAAAGTGAGGAACACCATCGAACTGAAGAAAGAGATTATAGAAAAATATGAGAGTGGCGTACGTCTGAGTGATCTTGCTAGGATGTACAACAAAACCCCATCTACTATCAGCTCTATCCTGGCAAAGAGAAATGAGATCAAGGAAGCTAATGTTGCAAAAGGGGTTGATATGTTAACGAAAAATAGATCGAAAACAGTGGATGAGGTTGAGAAGTTGTTGTTGGTGTGGATCCATGAAAAACAGAGAGCGGGTGATAGTATTTCCATGGCGATAATTTGTGAAAAGGCAAGGAAGTTGCACGCAGATCTTGTCAAGACAATGCCTGCAACCAGTGGTGAGGCAAGTGATTTTAAAGCCAGCAAAGGCTGGTTTGACAGGTTTAAGAAACGTAGTGGCATACACAGTGTTGTGAGACATGGTGAGGCAGCCAGCTGAGACAAACGTGCAGCTGAAAAATTTGTGCATGAATTCCAGGGGTTCGTAGAGGCTGAACAATTCCTCCCCCAACAAGTGTTTAACTGTGATGAAACAGGCCTGTTTTGGAAGAAAATGCCCAACAGGACCTACATTACTCAGGAGGAAAAGGCACAGCCAGGACACAAGCCTTTGAAAGACAGGCTAACTCTTATGATGTGTGCCAATGCCAGTGGTGATTTTAAAGTGAAGCCTTTACTGGTGTATCACTATGAAAATCCCAGACCCTTCAAGAATCAGTGTTGACAAGAATAATTTGTGTGTGCATTGGAAGGCTAACACCAAGGCATGGGTCACTACGGAGATTTTCAAGGAATGGGTGACTGGAGTGTTTGGCCCTACTGTGAAGAAATGCCTCTTGGAAAAGAAATTGCCACTCAAGTGCCTCCTGATACTGGACAATGCTCCTGCTCACCCTCACAACTTGCAAGAGTGTTTGTCTGACAAGTTTAATTTCATCAGAGTGAAGTTCTTGCCTCCTAACACCACTCCTCTCCTCCAGCCCATGGACCAGCAGGTCATTTCCAACTTCAAGAAACTGTACACAAAAGTACTGTTTGAAAAGTGCTTTGAAGTGACCTCGGACACTGAGTTGACCCTAAGAGAGTTCTGGAAAGATAACTTCAACATTGTGCATTGCATACGCCTTATAGGTAAGGCTTGGGAGGGAGTGACTTCCAGGACTTTGAACTCTGCTTGGAGACCATTGTGGCCAGGTTGTGTCCAACAGAGGGATTTTGAAGGATTTGAGGCTGACCCTGACCTTGACCCTGACGACCCTGTGCCTGTTGTGGACTCTATTGTGGCATTGGGGAACAGCCTGGGTTGGAGGTGAGTGGTGAGGATGTGGAAGAGTTGGTGGAGGAGCACAGGTAGAGCTAACAACTGAAGAGCTGCAAGAGTTCATCTGGAACAGCAACAGACCACAGCTGAGGTTATTGCTTCAAAGGAGGAGGGTGAGAGACAGAAGGAGGTGCCCTCTTCAGTGCTTAAGGAGATGTGTACAAAGTGGAATGAGTTGCAGACATTTGTTGAAAGACACCACCCCTGAGCAAGCTGAAATGAGCCTTCTGTGCAGCCACTTCAGTGACAGAGCCATGTCGCACTTCAGGAAAGTGTTGAAGGGTCGCCAGAAACAGAGGACTCTGGACAGTTACTTTACCAGGCAGGGTCTGATGACTCTCAAGCTGGTCCTAGTGGCATTAAAAGACCAAGAAGGAAGTAACCCCAGAGAGGGACTTGTTACCTGAAGTCCTTTTGGAGGGGATTCCCCTTCCAACCACTAACTCCTGCCCCTATCAGCAACTCTACCTTCCAGATGCCTGCAACTCTTCAATAAAGGTAAGTAAATGTATATATATATATATATATATATATATATATATATATATATATATATATATATTAATATATATATATATTTTTTTATTTAGTATGTGAATATTGTGGAACGATTAATTGTATTTACATTATTTCTTATGGGAAATAATGGTTCGAATTTCATAAACTTCGTGTAAAGTACTAGCTCCTGGAATGGATTAATTACGATACTGGGGGGTCCACTGTAGTGTGCCAACGATTAAAGCCTATATCTATGTGCATTCTTCATTTATGCACAACTTCTCCAAGAATCTCCACTTACCATCTAACACTCCACGCTTCAGTCATCGCTAACAACGTTCTACAGCCTAGAGACATTTATTTTATATTTTGTTTTTCAGATAATTAGAGACATTTGCGAGTGCTTGAAAAATTTTGCTCATTATAGTGAACCTTGTGTTAAACTGGGACTTGCGATTTCATTATAGACCGTGTTATGTGTTAAACTCTTTACTTGCGTTAATTTTGAATTTTCCTAGTATCGTCCCTGATTAATTAATGTGTCATATTTCATTTTTAATTGTGTCGTGTTTTACCACTAGCATAGTACTAGGGGGAGAGAGCACAACTTTGTAGTACCCACAGTCAGTGGCCAGGCTTCAAACACCTTTTATTGTACAGCAATAAAGGAATGGAACAGACTGCCTGCACATGTCAAAGCCAGTCATAGTATGAGCCAGTTCAAGAAGATAACCAAAAGGTACCTAATGAATGTAGCGACAGAAAGGGAGGAGAATGATTTTTTATTTTTTTAGCTAACACACATGTACAGTGGTACCTCGAGTTACGATATTTTTTCGTTCGAGAATGCTGTTCAAGTGCCATTACCAAACGAATTTATCCCCATAAGGAATAATGTAAAATAGACTAGTCCTTTTACACCCCCAAAAATATACCTACAAAAGCATTTAAAAAATTAAACTTACATAAAAGGGCGATTTTGGGGACCATCGTAACTCGAGGTACCACTGTATATGTAAATACAGTCGTCCCTTGGTTTTCAATTTTAATCCGTTCCAGATGGATCAGCTAAAACCAAAATCGGTGAAAACCAAAACTATTTTCCTTATAAGAAATAATGGAAATTCAATTAATTCGTTCCAGAAACCCAGAAGTTTGGAAAAAAAAAATTGGGGGCCTTAAAGATAGATTTACATGCACAAAGGAATGAACTCTATGTGGCACTTACCTTTATTGAAGACTGATGTTGCTGGATGGAAGAGAGGGAGGAGGGGAGAGGGAAGAGACCCTATTTTTGGAAGGGAATCCCTTCCATAAGGAATTTAGGTACCAAGTCCTTATCCGGGGTCACTTCCCTGCATGCCTGCTACACTCCCTCCCTGCCTGCTACACTCCCTCCCTGCCTGCTACACTCCCTGCATACCTGCTACACTCCCTGCATACCTGCTACACTCCCTGCATACATGCTACACTCCCTGCATACATGCTACACTCCCTGCATACATGCTACACTCCCTGCATACATGCTACACTCCCTGCATACATGCTACACTCCCTGCATACATGCTACACTCCCTGCAACACTCCCTGCATTCCTGCTACACTCCCTGCATCCCTGCTACACTCCCTGCATCCCTGCTACACTCCCTGCATCCCTGCTACACTCCCTGCATACATGCTACACTCCCTGCATACATGCTACACTCCCTGCATACATGCTACACTCCCTGCATACATGCTACACTCCCTGCATACAGACTACACTCCCTGCATACATGCTACACTCTTAAACTCCATCGTGTTTCTCACTTTCTTTACCAAAGGACTGGCACTAGGAGCTTTCTTTGGGCCCATGGTAGCTTATTTAGTAGTCACACTCAATAATCAAGGGCCAAAAACAATGAATTGTTAATAAATGTTTTGTATGAACTCCTGGGATGATGTTCACTCAAGCATAAACAATGCTACACTGCATGACAATGTGTGTGGGTGGCGGTCTAGCGGGCTTTGTATGTGCAGAGCACTGGTGGACAGGTTCCGTACCATCAGTGAAAACTGAGACAATTGGTGAAAACTGAGACAATTTTTCCACGAAAAAAGTGATTGAAAACCAAAATCGGTGAAAACTGAGACAATTGAAAACCAAGGGATGACTGTAACTCTTTTTACCTTATTCCTAGTATACATATATCCTTTATAATATAATAACATATATATCCTAGAATGTAAAATATTAAAGTATAAAAAGGACCCCAATGGAAATAAGTCACTCTGTCTGACTTTTTTGGGTTATCCTAGGTTCTCTACACATATGCTGCTATGTATGATAATGTATGTAAATGTATTTGTGTATACCTGAATAAACTTACTTACTTACTTATTGTGCCTATTTTAAATCAGTTACCCCTTGTGCATTTTCTACGATAGTTTTGTTCCAATATTCTGCCTAGTAGTATTTTACAAGCATTTATTTTTATTTTCCCAGCATTGTCCCTGTATTTTAATGCTAATTCCTATGTGTTGAATTAAGTGTTCTATCCCATAGTTATTATTCAGTCCTCAACCCTTGTTCATGTTTTGTTTGTGTAATTAATTTTGCTTGTCCCAGTAACTATATATAATTTTTTTTTGTTCTTCCCAGTTTTTTAATTGTAATTTTTAATTCAGTGTTTCTCATTAATTGAGTTTTTATTTTATGCCAGTGTCTTATTTGTTCTACTCCCGCAGAGCTTGCAGTATTTTCTATGTCAAGATATACAGTGGACCCCCGAGTTTCGGTAACCTCAAAACGCGACCAATTATGTAAGTGTATTTTTGTAAGTGCTTTTGTAAGTGTATTTTTGGGGTTCTGAAATGGGGGGACAATATAAAACCCTTAAGGGAGTAAATTCATTCGGTAATGGCACTTAAACAGCCTTCTGGAACGAATTATGACCGAAACTCGGGGGTCCACTGTATACAGTGGTCCCTCAGTTTTCGTGCATCTCCAAACTCGAACATTTATGTAAGTGTATTTTCGTAAGTCCTGTTGCAAGTGTATTTTGGGGGGTCTCAAATAGACTATCCTACGTGACATTATTTCTTAACCCTTTGACTGTCGCAACCCTCAATCCTGAGTGCTCTCCTGTTGTCGCAAAATTTAAAAAAAATAAATTAATTATTTTTTTCTTTTGAAATGATAGAGAATCGTTTCCCGATGGTAAAGACACCAAAAGTTTGAAATTTGATTGAAAACTCATGGAATTACGCTCTCGCGAAGCTAGTGATCTCAGCAATATATACGCATCGTCAATTTCGCCGACTTTGAGCCCTATTTTCGATAAATTCTATTGTTCCAGTTGACCAAACTCATAGATATTTCTTTAGAACTCCATTTGTTCTATCGATTGAGTAAAAGAAACCACCAATTTATCGATTTCAACTACCCAGTAAAGTGATCAGAAATTGGCAATTTGGCCAATTTCATGCAAAATAAAAAAGTTGTCAATTTCAAAATAGGGTCCAGAATAAACAATGCAGACGTTCCTGGCACTAAAATAAGATGTTATCTGTTCATTAGTCACATCTTTAGGCCCCTCTTATATTACTTTTGCTTTCTATTTTGATTTTTTATTCACATGAAAAATAGAAGATTTACCATTATGCAGACTATTGCATTATTGTAAAAATGGTATAAATAACATCAGTGCACTTGTGAAAGAATATTAGACTCACCAATTGCTGTGTATTGGACGCGTGGCGTGATTTGTTTACTCTTGAACATTTGCAAAAATTGAACATTTCTCCTACTTTGAGCTCAATTTCAAGGTCGTTTTCATCTTAAAACTAATCAAAATCATCTACATTTCTGTAGTATGTTGTCCATTCTATCAAATGAGATCATAAAAAAGAGAATACAACCATAAATACTATACGAAAATACACCTCAAAGTCGGCGTTTTAATCCAAAAATATGGTCGGAGTTTTTTTCTCCCATTATGTACTGTGTGCTGCAGGATTTTTTTTATACTGCGCACACTGACTACACAGACCCATTCTCTCATATGTGGGCCTACCAGTTTTCTCCCGTTTGATTTGAAGCCGCTAGAATTTAGGCGTATTGATATGTCCGAAACAGTGGCTCGTAAGACGTATATATACGACCGAAACAGTCAAAGGGTTAAGGAAGTAAATTCGTTCGGTAATGGCACTTGAGCAGCATTCTGGAACGAATTTTCGGTGAAAACCGAGGGACCACTGTATAGTATTACTAAGAATTATCATAACAAGTTACTCATTGATTCCACCTGTGAGTTATCTTGGATGTTTGTACTCCAGCTCCTGTAAGTGTTATCTTATTTCTTGTTAAATATCTTGTTCATTTTTTTTTCTTTGTTCATGTTGAATGTTGTTTGAACAAATTCACTCTTAAGTTTGATTAGAGTCAGTGCTCTTAGTGAGTTGTTTCAGTAATTGTTTCATTGAGTTACCTTGCTTTGCTTGCAATTAAGAGTAAGAGTGTTCAAACTAATTCATTGCTACTATCTTTGTGTCTTGTATTGCAAAATTTTTCCCCAGTGCAATTTTATTGACTATTGATAATTCCTGCAGCTGATTTTGTGCAATTTAACTTTTGCAGTACAGTGGCCCCTCGGTTAACGAAAGGTTCCGTTAACGTAAGCTTCGGAAAACGTAAGCTTTTTCCGTAATCGGTTAGCGAAAAATTCCTCGGTTACCAAAAGGTATTAGACGTGTCCGCCTGCTCCGCGCAAGCGCAGGACGCCAGTGAAGCGTTGTTTACCATTGAGAGAACATTACCTAGAGTGCTCTTTCAAAGATTCACAATATATTTGGTGTCTTTTTTGGTGGTTTAGTGATTGTCACTGTGAAATAAGTCACCATGGGTCCAAAGAAGCTTCCTAGTGGCACCCCAGTGGTAGCATTCATGCAGGGAGTGTAGCATTCATGCAGGGAGTGTAGCATTCATGCAGGGAGTGTAGCATTCATGCAGGGAGTGTAGCATTCATGCAGGGAGTGTAGCATTCATGCAGGGAGTGTAGCATTCATGCAGGGAGTGTAGCATTCATGCAGGGAGTGTAGCATTCATGCAGGGAGTGTAGCATTCATGCAGGGAGTGTAGCATTCATGCAGGGAGTGTAGCATTCATGCAGAGACTGTAGCATTCATGCAGGGAGTGTAGCATTCATGTAGGGAGTGTAGCAGGCATGCAGGGAGTGTAGCATTCATGCAGGGAGTGTAGCAGGCATACAGGGAGTGTAGCAGGCATGCATGAAGTGTAGCATTCATGCAGGGAGTGTAGCATTCATGCAGGGAGTGTAGCATTCATTCAGGGAGTGTAGCATTCATGCAGGGAGTGTAGCATTCATGCAGGGAGTGCAGCATTCATGCAGGGAGTGTAGCATTCATGCAGGGAGTGTAGCATTCATGCAGGGAGTGTAGCATTCATGCAGGGAGTGTAGCATTCATGCAGGGAGTGTAGCATTCATGCAGGGAGTGTAGCATTCATGCAGGGAGTGTAGCATTCATGCAGGGAGTGTAGCATTCATGCAGGAGTGTAGCATTCATGCAGGGAGTGTAGCATTCATGCAGGGAGTGTAGCATTCATGCAGGGAGTGTAGCATTCATGCAGGGAGTGAGCATTCATGCAGGGAGTGTAGCATTCATGCAGGGAGTGTAGCATTCATGCAGGGAGTGTAGCATTCATGCAGGGAGTGTAGCATTCATGCAGGAGTGTAGCATTCATGCAGGGAGTGTAGCATTCATGCAGGGAATGTAGCATTCATGCAGGGAAGTGTAGCATTCATGCAGGAGTGTAGCATTCATGCAGGGAGTGTAGCATTCATGCAGGAGTGTAGCATTCATGCAGGAGTGTAGCATTCATGCAGGGAGTGTAGCATTCATGCAGGGAGTGTAGCATCATGCAGGGAGTGTAGCATTCATGCAGTGAGTGTAGCATTCATGCAGGGAGTGCAGCATTCATGCAGGGAGTGTAGCATTCATGCAGGAGTGTAGCATTCATGCAGGAGTGTAGCATTCATGCAGGAGTGTAGCATTCATGCAGGAGTGTAGCATTCATGCAGGGAGTGTAGCATTCATGCAGGGAGTGTAGCATTCATGCAGGGAGTGTAGCATTCATGAGGGAGTGTAGCATTCATGCAGGGAATGTAGCATTCATGCAGGGAGTGTAGCATTCATGCAGAGAGTGTAGCATTCATGCAGGGAGTGTAGCATTCATGCAGGAGTGTAGCATTCATGCAGGGAGTGTAGCATTCATGCAGGGAGTGTAGCATTCATGCAGGGAGTGTAGCATTCATGCAGGGAGTGTAGCATTCATGCAGGGAGTGTAGCAGGCATGCAGGGAGTGTAGCAGGCATGCAGGGAGTGTAGCAGGCATGCAGGGAGTGTAGCAGGCATGCAGGGAGTGTAGCAGGCATGCAGGGAGTGTAGCAGGCATGCAGGGAGTGTAGCAGGCATGCAGGGAGTGTAGCAGGCATGCAGGGAGTGTAGCAGGCATGCAGGGAGTGTAGCAGGCATGCAGGGAGTGTAGCAGGCATGCAGGGAGTGTAGCAGGCATGCAGGGAGTGTAGCAGGCATGCAGGAGTGTAGCAGGCATGCAGGGAGTGTAGCAGGCATGCAGGGAGTGTAGCAGGCATGCAGGGAGTGTAGCAGGTATGCAGGGAGTGTAGCAGGCATGCAGGGAGTGTAGCAGGCATGCAGGGAGTGTAGCAGGCATGCAGGGAGTGTAGCAGGCATGCAGGGAGTGTAGCAGTCATGCAGGGAGTGTAGCAGGCATGCAGGGAGTGTAGCAGGCATGCATTAAAAGAAAAAGAAGGGAAGTAACCCCAGAGAGGGACTTGTTACCTGAAGTCCTTTTGGAGGGGGATTTCCCTTCCAACCATTAACACCCTGCCCCTGTCAGCAACTCTACCTTCCAGATGCCTGCAACTCTTCAATAAAGGTAAGTAAATGTTATTTTTTTTTTTTTTTTTTTTTTTTTTTGAGTGCTTATTTTTTTGTGGAACGAATTAATTGTATTTACATTATTTCTTATGGGAAATAAGGTTTCAGATAACGAAAGATTCAGATTAAGTAATAGCTCCTGGACCGGATTAATTTCATTAACCGAGGGTCCACTGTATTCAATTTTGCTTTCATCAATTTTTATTGTGTTTACTTATGTGTTCAAGTAATTTGTCATTCTTTCAAGAGTAATCAGTAATACTTTAGTGAAATTTTCTCAGTGATTTAGCCCTTAAACTGTCCACACGTAGTTCTACGTTCTTTCGCGCACTGCTCCGAATATTTTGAAAAAAAAAATAGTTTTTTTTTTTAAAAATGAAGAGCGCATTTTTATAAACAGGATAGGCCAAAAAAAAAAATAGGGCCAGTTCTTACCGAGATATAAGCCCGACAAGTTGGTGCTGGATGCTCACCTGACGGCAACAACAAGTCCTGCCGCTTGCAGAAGTAATGCGGATATACTTTTTTTCTAGTTTTTATTTTAATTTATACAATTTTTATGTTCTGGTAATTACAATTTATAATAGTTCTTGTGATTTCATAGCCAATCTTTGTTCTAACACTAATATTAGGTACTGAAATAGTACTCAAATAGTCACAATGACACCAACAGGTGAACAATTTCACCTGCCTTGGTCATTTACTATTGTCTATAAATATATAAAAAGTATTTATAGGTCCCAGCAATGTTTTAGACATCCTGGAGTATATATGAAACTCCTTGAAGAATGGTGTTATGACAATTGTCAGATAACTACTGATAAGGCAGTGACATTGATGAATGAATGTGTGCAAGGAACCCTTGCTTTGTTTTCACTGTCTGTATCTGTCTATCTATCTATCTGTCTATCTATCTATCTGTCTATTTATCTATCTGTCTATCTATCTGTCTATCTATCTATCTGTCTATCTATCTATCTGTCTATCTATCTATCTGTCTATCTATCTGTCTATCTATATATCTGTCTATCTATCTATCTATCTATTTATCTGTCTATCTGTCTATCTGTCTGCCTGTCTATATGTCTGTCTATCTATCTGTCTGTCTATCTATCTGTCTGTCTATCTATCTGTTTATCTATCTATCTGTCTATCTATATGTATCTATCTATCTATCTGTCTATCTATCTGTCTGTCTGTGTTTCTATCTATCTGTCTAGCTCGGCTTATCTGTCTTTGTTTGTCTGCCTATGTGTGCCTGGAGTATAATATGAAACTCCTTGACGAATGGTGTTATGACAAGTGTCAGATAACACTGACAGCCCAATGACATTGATGAATGGGAGCAGGGAACCCTCTCCTTGTTTCCACTGTCTATCTGTCTGTCTGTCTAGCTCTGCTTATCTGTCTTTCCGTCTGCCTGTGTGTGTGTCTTTCCGTCTGCTTGTCTCAGTCTGAGTGCGGCTCGTAAGCCAACAGGTATTATACGCGATGCAGAAGTGACAATGCGTATTACTTGCCAGTCATGCGTATTATGTCTTATATCTACAAGCATTGTATAGGACTTTGCCTGGAATTTTTGGGTTATCCTAGGTAATTTACACTATGTATAATAACTGTACTTATGTGTACATGTGAGAGAGAGAGAGAGAGAGAGATATTACAGATATATATAGATAGACAGAGATATAGACAGATACAGAGATATAGGACAGATATAGACAGAGATATAGACAGATATAGACAGAGGAGTGCTGATTGTGGCACATAATAGCATATCTTTGATAATAGGCCTACTGTCTTTGAGATATTCTTGGAAATTTGTTGTATGTGTGATTGGAATTTAAGACTACTGTCAAGGTGGATTCCTCTGTGAGTCTTGTGATAGGTGAACCATTCAGCGTTATGTTAAGTGGAACATTTGTAGCTTTGTTTCCAAACTGAATGAAGTAGGTCTTGTCAGTATTGAGAGTAAGCTTATTTGTCTTCATCCATGTTGATATTTTCTGTAATTCGGCATTAACAGTGTTGGCTAGTATGACTGGATTTGGGTGAGAGAAGACATATGTTGTGTCATCTGCAAATAATATGGGTTTGAGTAGTTGTGATGCATTCGGTAGGTCGTTTATGTAAATGAGGAATAGGAGTGGCCCCAGGACACTTCCTTGAGGGACTCCAACTGTAATTTGTTGTGTGGAAGAGTTCTCTCCATTTGTGTACACATACTGGCTTCTGTTGCTAAGGTACGACTTTAGGTAGTTGAGTGGGTGCCCCCTAATACCATAGTGCGCTAATTTTGTGAGCAAAATGCTTTGTGTAGGTCTATGAAGATTCCCAGCGGGACTTCTTTCTTCTCAAGTGCGGTGTATATTAACTCTAACATGTGTTTTATAGCATCGTTTGTGCTCTTGTTAGTCCTGAATGCAAATTGACAGGGGTTGAGTACATTGTGTGAGACGAGGTAGGAATAGATCTGTCTATGAATTAATTTTTCGAAGATTTTAGAAAGCAGTGATAAATTTGAGATTGGTCTATAATTATTCAAGTCAGTTTGGTCACCTCCTTTGTGGATCGGGGTGACCCTAGCTATTTTGAGAATTGATGGGAAGGTAGAAGATTCAATGGATTTATTGAATAATGCTGCTATAATTGGTGACAGTACCTGTGAAGCTTTTTTGTACATAAAGGGTGGTAAGCTGTTTATGTCTCTTGCTTTGTTTTTAAGGGTGTTGATTATGAGCGAGACTTCAAAAACAGGCCTGTTTCATCACAATTAAACACTTGTTGGGGGAGGAATTCTTCAGCCTCTATGTACCCCTGGAATTCAGGCGCACTATTGTCACAACTGGCTGCGTCACCATGCCTCACAACACTATGTATGCCACCTCGATTCTTAAATTTTTTAAACCAGCCTCTGCTGGCTTTAAATTCGCTCACTTCAGCACTCGTTACAGGCATTTTCTTAACGAGATCATCATGCAACTACCTTGCTTTTTCACATATTATTGCCTGCGAAACACTATCTCCTGCTAACTGTTTCTCGTTGATCCACACCAACAACAAATTTTCCACATCTTCCAGCACTTGCGATTTCTGTTTTGTGATCACATATGCACCTTTCGCAGCAACAACTTCCTTGATTTTACGTGTATTTTCCTTGGCCACAATGGTAGCGATGGTAGAATAGGCTTTACCATACAGCCTGGCCAGCTCAGTGATAAGCACTCCACTTTCACATTTTTCTATTATCTCCTTCTTCAGTTCTATTGTATTTCTGAGCCTCTTTACCACAGGCTTGGCACTAGGAGCTTTCTTTGGACCCATGGTAGCCTATTTAGCAGTTGCAAGCACTAAAAACAGTGTAATAATGACAATATACTGGTATGAATGTGTGGGTGGAGTGGGTGGTGGTCGCTCTCGCTTGTAAACAATAGCACACTGACGCTCCCTGGAGTGCCCGCACAGCTGGGCGCCATGAGGACGCATCCGGGACGAATATCGTAAACCGAATCAACCATCGTAAACGGAGTCAATATTTTGACGTAAAAATGTATCGCTAACCGAATTTATCGTTAACCGACGCCATCGTTAACCGAGGTATGACTGTATTTAAAAAATATAAGCAAATAATTGCAATTATTTGGTAGTTGCTTCTAATACAAGAAATATAAAATAAGTCACATATACAATGAGGTAGTTGTTTTAATACAAGAATATAAAATAAGTCACACAATTTACCACAATTTTATAAAGTAGAGTGGACTAATAGTAAAAAGGTTTTAATAAAATTTCAAGTAAATAGTGATTACTAATACTGTAAATAGTTAAGGTTGGGAAATGGTAATGGTAAATATGTATTAAGAAATAAATAACAAATGGTTACAAATAAGGAAAAGATATATATAAAATACAAAATAAGTCAACAATCAAATTTTGTGAGATATTTAAGATAGTGAGGTAGCAGTTACTGAACATTATGAATTAACTACACTAACATACAATCAATTCTCTGTGAGAAATTTAAGATAGTGAGGTAGCTTACTTTTGCACTAATCGAGTCTAAGGATTTGGTCATTGAGGTGATCAGTCTCTGTAATGATTAGCATCTGAGGTTGACAGTTCATTTTCATTTGTGAATAGTAAGCACTTGTCATTTGCTTTCCTAACTAGGATTTTCCCATCCCGTGTGGCACTGTGGATTTTGTCATTATTCTCCTTTAAGTTTTGTTACTCTGTAAGTAGTTCTATGTTGTAGACACTCATTTACATAAAGATCTTTTTTGCATATTGATGACTTTATTAGATCGTTTTTCCTGTTTCTGTGAAATCTAAGCATAACACTCATGTATTTCTACCTTGGGTGCCAAGTAATCGTGTTCTGTTATGTGAGCTGGGCATATTAGATAAGGCTAGGCCCCCCCCCCCCCCCCCCCCCCCCCCCCCCCCCCCCCCCCCCCCCCCCCCCCCCCCCCCCCCCCCCCCCCCCCCCCCCCCCCCCCCCCCCCCCCCCCCCCCCCCCCCCCCCCCCCCCCCGGAAAATTCCTAGGAATCCACCTTGACAGTAGTCTTAAATTCCAAACACACATACAACAAATTTCCAAGAAAATCTCAAGGACAGTAGGTATATTATCTAAGATACGCTATTATGTGCCTCAACCAGCTCTCATTGCACTATATCATTCTCTTATCTACCCTTATCTCACCTATGGAATCTGTGCATGGGGCTCAACAACATTAAATCACCTTAGACCACTCATAACCCAGCAAAAGGCTGCAGTCAGGATGATAACAAATTCCCACTCTAGACAGCATACTCCACCTATATTCAGAACCTTAAAACTACTCACCATAAAAAATATTCATACCTATTCATGTGCCTTCTACATACATAAAACTCTACATGCTAATATTAACCCTGCGCTCAGAATTCTCCTCAACAACTTTAATAGGTCCCACGAACATGACACAAGACACAGATCACTATTTGACATACCCCGAGTCCATACTAACCAATGTAAAAATTCTATGCACATAAAGGGCCCCAAAATCTGGAATTCATTACCAGTAAATATCAAGTTAACCTTGTCCGAAAATCAATTCAAGACTCTTCTCAAAAGTCACCTACTCACCCTATACTAAATACTCATACTGTAACAAACTTCCAAACCCAATATTATTTTACTTAAGAAGATCTCATTTTGATATGTTCATCCTCCTTAACACTTGTTGCAATCTTATATCATCATATTGTCATTTAAAATCTTATAGTATCATCATTTTCTTAATTTGAAATAAAATATATACCTAGATGAAACTCTAAAAACTATTTCTAGTATTGTTATTATACTAGTATAGCATCAACATACTGTAATTTGAAATAAATTCTACAACTAGATTAAACTCAACCAATTTCTCTTGTATTGTCTTTAAATAGTATGTATAACCATTTAATAATTTAAATAATATAGAACTAGAATAAACTCAATCAATTTCTTTAGCATTAAGTACTTAGTGAATAAGTCTCTAGAATAAACTGCCCCTAATGCCATGGCATGCCAGTGGCTCTCCTTGCATTACAGTTTTATAATTGTATTATATTTGTAACTACCAATAACATTGTACACTTGTAACATGCATTGAAATAAAAATTATTATTATTATTATTATTATTATTATTATTAATATAACATGACATCAGTGAATCCTTGGTGTTTGCCACACTGTTTGCTCTAGCTGGCACTCAATTTAACTGGTGCTCCCACAAGGTACTAAGTGGTCCCAGTTTTTTTAATATGGCACACACCGAGTGTTAAGACCCATTCTAGGCTGACCAGGCATCTCTGACCAATTGTGCCAAATTTGGAGGCAGAAAAAATAAAATGTAAATATACGTTTGGGGCAGTAGTGGTAAGAACGTATATATACGTTTGGACCGTTTAAGGGTTAATCATAGCTGTTATAATGTTATTAAATTCTAACCATACAATAGAGCGAAAAAGAAATGTGAAGGACCTGGGAGTGATAATGTCAGAGGGTCTCGCCTTCAAAGACCACAACAATGTATCTACCTCATCTGCTAGGAAAATGATAGGATGGATAATGAGAACCTTCAAAACTAGGGACGCCAAGGACATGATGATTCTCTTCAAATCGCTTGTTCTCTCTAGGCTGGATTACTGCTGTACACTTAATGGACCCCTTCAAGGTTAGAGACATTGCAGACCTGGAGAGCATGCAAAGAACTTTCATGGCACACACAAGTACGATAAGGCACCTAAATTACTGGGAATGGTTGAAGGTCTTTGATCTGTATTCCCTGGAGCGCAGGCGAGAGAGATAAATGATAATATAATATACACTTGGAAGGTCCTGGAGGGATTGGTACCGAACCTGCATACGAAAATCACTCCCTATGAAAGCAAAAGACTTGGCAGGAGATGCAACACTCCCACAATGAAAAGCAGGGGCACCAAGAGTACATTGAGAGAGAACACAATAAGTGTCTGGGGCCCAAGACTGTTCAACTGCCTCCCAGCATACAAAAGGGGGATTACCAATAGACCCCTGGCTGTCTTCAAGAAGACACTGGACAGGCTCCTAAAGTCAGTACCTGACCAACCGGGCTGTGGTTCGTATGTCAGTTTGCATGCAGCCAGCAGTAACAGCCTGGTTGATCAGACCCTGATCCACCATGAGGCCTGGTCTCAGACTGAGCTGTGGGGTGCATTGACCCCCAAACCCTCTCCAGGTAAACCCTCATTGCATTGTGGGAATGCCATTTCAGTAGTCCTTGTTTATCATGTCTTGCGGTAAGAAATATCTCACTCAGCGAATTGGGACTTCTCTTCCCAAGTGATAGTTCTACCACAGATGGAAGTGTCAGTGAAGATGAATTTCATGGTTTTGAGGAGTTTGTGACAGAAAGCAATTCCCAGGATAACGGAAATAGTGCTGAAAACCCAGACAACCCTCAACCTTCCACCTCAGGGGCTGGGCTGTCTTGTTCACATTCAGTTGTACCAGAACGAAAGAGGAAACTTGCATTTTCCCATGTCCAGGACTCAGATGTGAGCAGTGATAATGATAGTGATTGTGATTTCCAAGCTCTTGATTACAATTCCAGTAGCAACAGTGAGGAGGAATATTCTCCAGTGAAGCGTCAGTATGTATGACGCTACATGCATTCTGGTAGAGTGCTATATGCTATTCCAAAGGGAAGGAGTACATCTCAGAGTACATCCCGTGGCCCTACACCAGGAACAGATAGCGAAAATGACAATGGTATTGTTGCAATTGGGATGGATAATGTCCACCATCATCAGATGGTGGTTGTGCCATGCGCCATGAGACACCAGCAGTAGCCCATGCTGGTAGCCATGCTGCTCACTCAGCACATCCACAACAAAGGCCACCCTCACCCACCCACCACACCAACCAGCACAACCACAACCACCTGTCAAAATCCAGTACCCAGCAGCAGACTGCATCTGGGATTGGCAGGAAGCTGCTAATTTTGTTCCCAATCCCCATCACTTTGATGAAACTCAAAGTGGAATACGGCCATCTTGTTCACTTGTGAACAATGCCACTAAACTGGAATGTTTCGAGTTATTCTTTGATGAACCCCTTATGGAAATTATTGTTAGGGAAAGTAACACATATACTTTAATTACACCATGGCAAACACAGTTGTTTCATCAAGATCACTCCTACACCAGTGGAAGGAGACAACTGTGGCTGAGATGTATCTGTTATTTGCCACAATAATGCTTATGCCACATGTGTATAAGCACACTGTCACATCATACTGGTCGACAGATCGCCTGATTTCAACCCCAGCTTTCAGTGATATAATACCAGTGAACCGATTTCTGCTACTGTTACGTATGCTACACTTCTCAGACAAAACAAGGCCTGATGGAAACGACAGATTATATAAAATCAGGAATGTGTTTATGTATCAGAAACAAAAGTTCTGTATGTATTTTTATCCCTTCAGGAAGCTTGTTATTGATGAGTCTTTGATTCTGTTCAAAGGTAGACTGTTCAAGCAGTACATATATACCAAGCAAGAGGAAATGTTTTGGTATAAAATTGTTTGTACTTTGTGATTGCTACAGTGGTCTTGTATTGGATATAATTTTGTACACTGGAATACATTGCAAGATACCAGGAAGTTATTGGGTATCTCTGGTGATGTAGTTAGAACAATGATGGAACCATATCTTGGTAAGGGGCATATATTATATACAGTCAACCCCCGGTTATCGGCGGTAATCTGTTCCAGAGGGCCCGTCGATCACCGGTTTGGTCGATTTCCAATTCTAATTTCCCCATAAGAAATAATGGAAATAAAATTAATCCGTTCCAGACATCCAAAAGTATTAAAATAAAATATTTTTTAGAACTTTTTGACATTAAATTACACACAATTTTATGACAAATAAAGAAATATAATAGTACAATAACATGTCACTTACATTTATTGAAGAGTTGTTGATGTGTGCAAGACGGGAGGGGAGATGATGGAGTAGTATGCTAGTGTTTAGAAGGGGAATCCCCTTCAATTAACACTGCAGGTGGCAAGTTCTTTTCTGGGGTTACTGGCCTCTTTCTTTTAATGCCACTAGGACCAGGTTGAGAGTCACTGGAACTTTCTCTCACAAAAAATCTGTCCAGGGAGCTCTGTGTCTGGCATTTCTTTAAAACATCCCTGAAATGGGACACCACATTGTCATTGTACATGTGGCCAACACAGTCTGCAACAGCTTGGTTAGGGTGATAATGATCCATAAAGCCTTGCACATCAGCCCATTTGGCACAGATATCCCTATTCCTTGAAGAGGGCACCTTCTTCCATCTCTGTTCCTCCTCCTCCTCTGAACCATTTTCCTGAACTGTGGTCTGTTGTTGCTGTTGCTGTTGAAGCTCTTGCAGATCTTCAGTGGTTAGCTCTTCATTGTACTCCTCCACCAACTGTTCCACATCCTCGGTACAAACATCCAACTCCATGGACTTGCCCAGTTCCACAATTTCTTCCACAACAGGCTCAGGCTCAGATTTCTGAGGCTCAGCCCCAAACCCTTCAAAATCTAGGACAAAGTCTGGCCACAATTTTCTCCAGGCAGAGTTCAAAGTCCTGATAGTCACTCCCTCCCAAGCCATACCTATAAGCTTTACACAATGCAGGATATGGAAATGATCTTTCCAAAACTCTTTTAGGGTCATATCCATGTCTGTGGTCACATCAAAGCACTTTTGAAACATTGCTTTGGTGTAGAGTTTTTAAAGTTGCAAATGACCTGCTGCTCCATGGGCTGGAGGAGAGGAGTGGTATTAGGGGGCAAGAACTTCACTTTCATGAACTTACAGTCCTGCACAATTTCCTCTGCCAAGTCTCGAGGATGACCAGGAGCATTGTCCATTATCAGGAGGCACTTATGTCACAAATTATTTTCCTCGAGATATTTCTTCACACTGGGGCCAAACACGTTTTTGAACCAATCAAGGAAAATTTCCCTAGTGACCCATTCCTTTTTGTTAGACTTCCACATCACACACAAATTAGACTTGGTGATACCACATCTGCCAAACACTCGGGGATTTTCAGAATGATACACCAGTAAAGGCTTCACTTTACAATCACCACTGGCATAGCACAAAGCATCAAAGTTAGCCTGTCTTTCATAGGCTTATGTCCTGGGAGTGCCTTTTCCTCCTGTGTAATAAAGGTCCTGTTGGGCATTTTCTTCCAAAACAAGCCTGTTTCGTCACAATTGAACACTTGTTGTGGTTGGAATTGTTCAGCCTCTATGTACCCCATGAATTCATTCACGTAATTTTCAGCCACACTTTTGTCAGAACTGGCTGCCTCACCATGCCTCACAACACTATGTATGCCACTTCGCTTCTTAAATCTGTCAAACCAGCCTTTGCTGGCTTTAAATTCATTCACTTCACTTAACGAGATCATCGTGCCTTGCTTTTTCACATATTATCGCCTGCGAAACACTATCTCCTGCTAACTGTTTCTTGTTGATCCACAACAACAACAAAGTTTCCACTTCTTCCAGCACTTGAGATCTCTGTTTTGTGACCATACTTGCACCTTTCGCAACAACAGCATCCTTGATTTCCTTTCTCTTGGCCATAATGGAACAGATGGTTGAATGGGATTTGCCATAGAGCCTGGCCAGCTCAGTGATTCACACTCCACTTTCATATTTTGCAATGATCTCCTTCAGTTCTACCGTATTTCTCACTTTCTTTACCACAGGGCTGGCACTAGGAGCTTTCTTGGGGCCCATGGTGGCTTATTTAGCTGTTGCAAGCACTAAAAACAGTGGAATAATGACAATATACTGGTATGAATGCGTGGGTGGTGGTTGCTTGCTTGTAAACAATAGCACACTGAGTGCCTGGGTGCCTAGCTGGGCCACGGGCCATGCGTATGCGTCCGGGACGAATCGCCGACTCCGAGCGGCTTGTCTATTACCGAGCCAAAATTCTCATTAAAAAACCTGTCTAACACCGATTTGGACGACCTCCGACGCAGTCTATCACTGGGGGTTGACTATACTGATAACTGGTACACAAGCCCCTTACTCAGTGATTTTTTTGCGAGTGAACATGATAGATGTGTGTGGTACAGTGCGTGCAAATCGTAAACATATGCCTAGGTTCGATGCAGGCACTTGTAGAGGTGAGGTGCAGGCGTTTGCTGCCAATGACATCATATCATTTCGGTGGCATGACAAACTAGATGTCACACTGTTGTCATCAGTTCACCCTAACGAAATGACAGACACTGGTAAGCAGAAGAGAAACCAATGAACCCATTCTAAAACCTGCAGCTGTGATGGACTACACCCTCAATATGTGTTCAGTGGACAAATGTGACGTGCAAGAGTTATAAGTGGTACATAAAACTCTTTTTTCATCTTGTGGACATTTCCATGCTGAATGCTTATAATGTGTATAAGTTGATGAACAGAAGCAAATCATCATATGGTCAATTTTGTTTGTCTGTCATCACACAAATATTATTCAAGTACAGTGGACCTCTGGTTTACGTGCTGCTCCAAACTCGAACAATTATGTAAGTGTATTTTTGTAAGTGCTTTTGTAAGTGTATTTTTGGGGGTCTAAAAGGACTACAGTGGACCCCCGAGTAACGAGCACCCCGGAAATCGTACAATTATGTAAGTTTAATATTGTAAGTGCTTTTGTAATTGTATTTTTGGGGGTCTGAAATGGACTAACCTACTTGACATTATTTCTTAAGGGAGTAAATTCGTTCGGTAATGGCACTTGAGCAGGCTTCTGGAATGAATTTTGCTTGTTACTCAGGGGTCCACTGTATTCCAATTTACATTATTCCTTATGGGAACAAATTCGTTTGGTAATGGCACTTGAACAGCATTCTGGAACAAATTAATGACGTAAACCGGGGGTCCACTGTAGTATGTACCAAGTAACAACACCTGCAATAGAACAACACCTGCAATAGAACAACGCCTGCGAACTGATCAACAACTTCCCTCTCGTCTGAGGCCTGGTGATCACTTCCTAATAAAACTGCCTGCTACTGCTTTGAAGAAAAAGGCTCAGAAGAGGTGTTATGTCTGTGCACATACAAAAAAACGCACACAGCAACGCAGAAACACTCGTTTTATGTGTGAAGAGTGTAAAAGACCACTGTGCATGACACCGTGATTCAAAGAGTTCCACAAGCTGCAGAACTTCTAGGAACATGTCCAGTGACTATATGTGAATATATATGATAGAAAAATAGTAATAAACAACATTTTATATTGTTCATGTGTGTAAACATTTTTTGTAAACAATATAATGACAACAGTGTTTGTGCAGTTATTGTGTAGTATACAACGAGTGAATATATACCAAATAGTCCTTATATTGGTCTCACAGGACATAAAAGTTACTTGAAAAAAAAAAAAATTTAAATTAAAGAAAAAAGTGGGGAAAAAAAATTATTACCGGGTGACCAGCAGTCGGCTATGTTGCCATAAACGGTTCAATTTCAGTGAACTTCACGCCTCCATATATCGATGAGTTTTGATCGCAAAAAGTTTTTTGTTTAGCCTATAATACTCAGAAAAAAAAACTATCATTTCATAAGAAAAAAAAAAAAATTGAATATTTTTAAACTTTGAGAATAAGTTTAGGAGAAGGCCTCTCGACCCTCAGAGGATTAAAGGCAGACATTAATAAATTGTAAATTGGAATATTTGGCAAAACAGTTTTTAAAAAGTAAAATAAAATTAAATTGTAATAAAAGATACTACGAGGATTATAAATGAAATAGGGCAATGATATTGTAAATTACATATATATAGAATAGTAGAAGTGATAATGAAGAGTAATAATAAAGATTTTGTAGAGATTAAAAGAATTAAGACTATGAGGTAGAGTGGTAATTGAATACAAAGGTAACAAAATTTATGGCAGTATATAACAGTTACAGAGTGGTTCATAACACTATTTGTGGATGGTGGGTATAAACTGCACCTTACTCTGAGTCAGTTAACCCTTAAACAGTCCAAACGTATATATACGTTAGTACTGCTACTGCCCCAAACGTATATTTACGTTTTATTTTTCCTGCCTCCAAATTTGGCATGATTGGCCTGAGATACCTGGTCAGCATAGAATGGGTCTTAACACTCGGTGTGCACCATATTAAAAAAATCTGGGACCACCTAGTACCTTGTGGGAGCACCAGTTAAATTGAGCGCCAGCTAGAGCAAACACTGTGGCAAACACCAAGGATTCACTGATTTCATGTCATATTAACACTCCCCTTTGAAGTGGAAAGTGATGTCGGCAGGCTGGCAGGCCAGCTGGCTGCCTGCCTGCCTGCCTGGCCACCTGGCTGGCAAGCAGCTGGTTGGCCACCTGGCTGGCCAGCAGCTGGCTGGTCAGCTGGGTACCTGATTGGCTGTCTATCTCTGTCTGTCTGTCTGTAATATATCTGTCTCTGTCTCTATCTGTCTCTATCTCACAGGAACACATACATAAATACAATTATACATAGTGTAAATTACCTGGGATAACTAAAAAAATGAAGACAAAGTGATATAATGTGCTTGTGATCTGTGTAATACCAGTTGGTTCATGAGCTACTCTCTGAGACAAGCAGACAGAAAGACAGACACACAAACAGACAGAAAGACAGACACACAGACAGGTTTGCGTAACAAATAAAGGGAAGCAGTGTAAGCTCGTCAAATGTCATCACTCTAATTACAGGACTGATAAGAAGAGATAAGACTACCCCTCACCCCTCGTCAAATGTCACCAGTAATCATTAGTGGAGATCAGATGAGATAAGGCAGCGACACATATCTTACATAATGGCTTCTTCAAGGGAACTTTATTATTATTATTATCATTATTATACACTATCATTATTATTATTATTATTATTATTATTATTATTATTATTATGCACTATCATTATTATTATTATTATTATCATTATTATGCACTATCATTATTATTATTATTACCATTATTATTCACTATCATTATTATTATTATTCACTATTATTATTATTATTATTATTCACTATCATTATTATTATTATTTGAGTACAATTTCAGTACCTAATATTACTGTCAGAACAAAGATTGGCTATGAAATCGCAAGAACTACTATAAATTGTAATGATCAGAACATAAAAAATATATAAAAATAATAAAAAAAGAGAAAAAAGGTATATCGGCAACAATTCTGCAAGCGGCAGGGCTCCTGTTGCTGTCAGGTGAGCATCCAGTGCCAACGTCTCTGCCTCATATCTCGGTAACTACTTACCCTAATTGTTCTTTATTTCTATAAAAAAAAATATTCGGGGCACTGGGGGTGCAAACGTATATATATGTTTGGACCGTTTAAGGGTTAAACCAGCTTCGTTAAGGAACTTTTTTAGTTCGTATTCCGTTGAGATGAAGTGCCTCTTCCCAGTGGATTATTGAAGTTAGACGGTTTTGATTTCTTCCTTTTATAAATTACACTATTTTAACTTAAATATCTAGGTCGGTTGGCCAACCTATTAGCAAATTATTATATAAAAAATATATGTAGATAGATACCGAAAGCGTGACACCAAGATATAAATAAATACACATCGATAATTATTATATAGTGTAGATGGAATGCATTACAAACTGAAAATTGTCAAAGTTACTTTTAAAGTCAAAATTGAGAAAAATAAAATCAGACATTTTCTTCGAAACCTAACATTTTTTTTCGAAAACTGCTGTTTATCATTCATTTTAGTTCATTTCTTATTTGTAATTCCATTTAATTTCCATGTTGAGGGCCCCCCAAACCTAAAGTGCCCTGGGAGGTGGGAAGTACAGTGCCTGCACTCTGAATGAGAGGTGGAGGTGGGGAGTACAGTGCCTGCACTCTGAATGAGGGGTGGAGGTGGGAAGTACAGTGCCTGCACTCGGAAGGAGGGTTGGAGGTTTGAATACAGTATCTGCACTCTGAAGGAGGGGTGGATGTTGGAAATACATGCCTGCACTCAGGAGGATGGAGATTCAAATTCAGTACCTGCACTCTGAAGGAGGGTTGGAGGTTCAAAGTACAGTGCCTACACTCTGAAGGTTAGGTGGATATTTGAATATAGTTCCTGCACTCTGAATTAAGGGTGGTGGTGTGAAGTACAGTGCCTGCACTCTTCAGGAGAGGTGGTGGGAAGTACAGTGCCTGCAATCTGAAGGAGGGGTGGAGGTGGGAAGTACAATGCCTGCACTCTGAAGGATGAATGATGATATTTACAGTTTGGATTGGCATCTAAGCTTTAATATCAGCCCTCTTCTTGCAAGACAGTGATGGAGTGAGAGATGGAGAAAGTGTTTCTTTTTTGTTGAGTGACTCTACTTGAGTGGGAGATGACTGGTGTGTTTAAAATAATAATAATAATTATAATAATTATAATTATATTGGTTAATAAGATATTAATTTTCAATTTTATTTTGCAGGTTATTCTGATGATAGAGGCTGGAACTTTTGTCAATACTGCAAGTCATCTTTGTAGAGTCTGTATTGCAGGTCATCTTGGTATAAGGTGGCACTTAATGTATCAGCAATGCAGGTCATCCTGATACAAGGTGGCATTTGTAGTACTAACATCTGTGATAGAAATATGTATGTTCTGTAAATACTATAATGTATATATTGGACAACACTAACTGCAGTGTTAATACAGTGACAACAATAACTAGTGTTAATAATATTGCCAACACTACAGTGTTGATACAGTGACAACTAGTGTTAATAATACAGTGACAATACACTTAGTGTCATAAGGTTAATGTGTCATAAATATCTGCTATTGTCACCCTTTCTATTACACAGACATTCTTTTACCCTCACAGGTTTAGTGCTTGCTATTTTTATATTAATAGAATATTAGAGACATTATTTTTTCTGTGAAATAAAATTTTCTCAAAATCTCCCCTGGTTCAACAATATAATTAATATGTGAGAATTTATTGTTCATTATGTCTAAAATACATGAAAAACAATGTGCTAAGGCAACACAATGTACAGTTGTTCAAGTAGGAGACCAATTAGATCAACATTCACATGAAAAACAATGTGTTGAGGCAACACAATGTATAGTTGTTCATGTAGGAGACCAATTAGATCAACATTCACACTCACTTAAACAATCTTCACAACAACCTCAGTGTGGATATCAGACCAAATTTATTATAGGCAAAAAAACACTTCAATGTTCAGTGTCTCTAAAAGAGTTTTCTGAAAATTATAATTTAGTAAAACACAAGAGAACTCATACTGAAGACAATCCATATCACTGTTCAGAATGTCTGAAAGGCTTTTCTGTAAAGTCATATTTAGTAAGTCACATGAGAACGCATACTGGAGAGAAGCCATATCAGTGTTCAGAATGTCTGAAAGATTTTTCTAAAAAATCAGATTTAGTAAGACACAAGAGAACTCATACTGGAGAGAAGCCATATCAGTGTTCAGAATGTCTGAAAGGCTTTTCTGTAAAATCATATTTAGTAAATCACATGAGAACTCATACTGGAGAGAAGCCATATCACTGTTCAGAATGTCTGAAAGGTTTTTATAAAAAATCAGAATTAGTAAGACACAAGAGAATTCATACTGGAGAGAAGCCATATCAGTGTTCAGAATGTCTGAAAGACTTTTCTGTAAAATCAAATTTAATAAGTCACATGAGAACTCATACTGGAAAGAAGCCATATGAGTGTTCAGAATGTCTGAAAGGCTTTTCTAGAAAATCAAGATTACTTAGTCACATGAGAATTCATACTGGAGAGAAGCCTTATCAGTGTTCAGAATGTCTGAAAGGCTTTTCTTTAAAATCAAATTTAGTAAGCCACATGAGAACTCATACTGGAGAGAAGCCATATCACTGTTCAGAATGTCTGAAAGATTTTTCTGTAAAATCAAATTTAGTAAGTCACATGAGAACTCATACTGGAAAGAAGCCATATCAGTGTTCAGAATGTCTGAAAGGCTTCTCTTTAAAATCAAGATTAGTAAGTCACATGGAAACTCATACTGGAGAGAAGCCATATCAATGTTCAGAATGTCTGAAAGGCTTTTCTCAAAAATCAAATTTAGTAAGTCACATGAGAACTCATACTGGAGAGAAGCCATATCAGTGTTCAGAATGTTTGAAAGACTTTTCTCAAAAATCAAATTTAGTAAGTCACATGAGAACTCATACTGGAGAGAAGCCATATAAGTGTTCAGAATGTCTGAAAGACTTTTCCCTAACATCAAGTTTAGTAAGTCACATGAGAACTCATACTGGAAAGAAGCCATATGAATGTTCTGAATGTCCGAAAGCCTTTTCTTTAAAATCAGGTTTAGTAATTCACATGAGAACTCATACTGGAGAGAAGCCATATCAGTGTTCAGAATGTCTGAAAGACTTTTCTGAAAAATCGGGTTTAGTAAGTCACATAAGAATTCATACTGGAGAGAAGCCATATCAGTGTTCTGAATGTCAGAAAGACTTTTCTAAAAAATCATATTTAGTAAAACACATGAGAACTCATACTGGATAGAAGCCAATGTTTGAAATGCTTTTCTGAAAAAATACATTTAGAAAGTCACTTGAGAAGTCATACTAGAGAGAATCCTTTGCCAGAAATGGTGTCATGTGTTATGCACTAATATTTCTTCCTCTACTAATACTGATATTAAAGTAGGGAAGTGTTTTTGGGTCTGCTTGAAAGACAAGAGATAGTGCAAGCATATTACATAGTAAACAACAGAAACACTAAAAAAAAAAAAATAGCATTTTTTCAAGAAATTAAGTTTTATATGACAGTTAATGTTGCAGTTTTTATAACTGTAGTGTAAGTGCACCTGTGGCAAGACAGTGATGGAGTGAATGATGGTGAAAGTTTTTCTTTTTTCGGGGCACCCTACTTTGGTGGGAGACGGCCGATGTGTTAATAAAATAAATGACAGTTTGGAAAGGGAAGAAGTAGGAGGTCCTAGAAAGTACACCATGGGACAACAAGCAGAAAGCAGGACCAGCAGGGGAATTCAATGATGCAAGATAGTGTTCAAGTTGGTGCTGTTGGCCCTGGTGCTTCCATCTAAGACAGTGCCTGTAAAGATTCAAAATACGAGGCAGTGTGCCAGGTGGAGATAGTGGTCCTGGTATTTCTGAAGAAACTGGTACAGACCTAGACATACAAGATTTAGGAATACAAAATACAGTGAACCCCCGGTGTTCGACGGCGTCGGAGCTCGGCCAATTCGTTGTTCGACGGGTTTTTTTACAATATTTTTGACTCGGTATTAGGCGGCTACTCGGAGTTCGGCGAGTTGGCTATCCGTCCCGGACGCGTACGTGTGGGGCCGTGGCCCAGCTGGGCGCCCAGGCACTCAGTGTGTTATTGTTTACAAGCGAGCTACCACTACCCACGCACCACCCACGCATTCATACCATATACAGTGGTACCTCGACTTACGATATTTTTTCATTCCAGAATGCTGTTCAAGTGCCATTACCAAACGAATTTATCTCCTTAAGAAATGTTGTAAAATAGACTAGTCCTTTTAGACCCCCAAAATTACACTTGGCTGGCTGGCTGGCTGGCTGGCTGGCTGGCTGGCTGGCTGGCTGGCTGGCTGGCTGGCTGGCTGGCTGGCTGGCTGGCTGGCTGGCTGGCTGGCTGGCTGGCTGGCTGGCTGGCTGGCTGGCTGGCTGGCTGGCTGGCTGGCTGGCTGGCTGGCTGGCTGGCTGGCTGGCTGGCTGGCTGGCTGGCTGGCTGGCTGGCTGGCTGGCTGGCTGGCTGGCTGGCTGGCTGGCTGGCTGGCTGGCTGGCTGGCTGGCTGGCTGGCTGGCTGGCTGGCTGGCTGGCTGGCTGGCTGGCTGGCTGGCTGGCTGGCTGGCTGGCTGGCTGGCTGGCTGGCTGGCTGGCTGGCTGGCTGGCTGGCTGGCTGCTGGCTGGCTGGCTGGCTGGCTGGCTGGCTGGCTGGCTGGCTGGCTGGCTGGCTGGCTGGCTGGCTGGCTGGCTGGCTGGCTGGCTGGCTGGCTGGCTGGCTGGCTGGCTGGCTGGCTGGCTGGCTGGCTGGCTGGCTGGCTGGCTGGCTGGCTGGCTGGCTGGCTGGCTGGCTGGCTGGCTGGCTGGCTGGCTGGCTGGCTGGCTGGCTGGCTGGCTGGCTGGCTGGCTGGCTGGCTGGCTGGCTGGCTGGCTGGCTGGCTGGCTGGCTGGCTGGCTGGCTGGCTGGCTGGCTGGCTGGCTGGCTGGCTGGCTGGCTGGCTGGCTGGCTGGCTGGCTGGCTGGCTGGCTGGCTGGCTGGCTGGCTGGCTGGCTGGCTGGCTGGCTGGCTGGCTGGCTGGCTGGCTGGCTGGCTGGCTGGCTGGCTGGCTGGCTGGCTGGCTGGCTGGCTGGCTGGCTGGCTGGCTGGCTGGCTGGCTGGCTGGCTGGCTGGCTGGCTGGCTGGCTGGCTGGCTGGCTGGCTGGCTGGCTGGCTGCTGCTGGCTTGGCTGGCTGGCTGGCTGGCTGGCTGGCTGGCTGGCTGGCTGGCTTGGCTGGCTGGCTGGCTGGCTGGCTGGCTGGCTGGCTGGCTGGCTGGCTGGCTGGCTGGCTGGGCTGGCTGTCTGGCTGGCTGTCTGCTGGCTGGCTGCTGGCTGGCTGACGCTGCACTATACAATTATACATGGTGTAAATTACCTAGGAATCTCAAATCGGCTGGCAATAATGTGCTGTCAAGACTCAGATGTGAAGCAGTGACTACTGAGTCTTGTAATATGTGTTGGATCTCTCAGACAGATAGACAAACAGACAGACAGAGACAAACAGATACAGACGAGAGTAAAACAGTGAACAAATAAAGCCTAGAGGCTAACTGTCACTCCTCAGGCGGCAGAGAGAGCAGAGCAGGAGGAGGAGAGAACAGGAGGAAGAGGCAGGCAGGGAGGGAGCAGGGGGCAGGGAGGAGGGAGCAGGCAGGGAGAGGAGCGGAGGGAGACAGGCAGAGGGGAGGGAGGGGGACAGGCAGGGAGGGAGGCAGGAGAGGAGGGAGGGAGGGACAGGCAGGCAGGCGAAGGCATTGTACCCTCATCAATGTCAACACTAATTAGTTTAGCGATAATAATAAGATAAGAGGATGCTCACCCCTCATCAATGTCACCTCTTGTAATTAGATTAGTGATAAGACTGGAGCCCCTTGTGCCAGCTGGTCACCATGCTTCAATAATTATCATTATTATTATTATTATTATTATTATTATTAGATTCTCCCTGTATCCTAGGTAATTTACAGTATGTATAATTGTATTTATGTGTTCCTGTGAGATAGACTCAGTCAGTCAGTCAGTCAGTCAGCCAGCCAGCCAGCCAGCCAGCCGTCCAGTCAGTCAGTTAGCCAGCTGGCTGGCCGGCCATCCATCCATCCAGCCGGCTGTTCAGCCAGTCAGCCGGCTATCCATCCATCCAGCCAGCCAGCCAGCTGTCCATCCATTCAGCCAGCCAGATGGTCAGCAAGCCAGCCAGCCAGCCAGCAGGCTGGCCATCCAGCCATCCAGCCAGCCAGGGATCCAGCCTGCCCCAGTCGCCGGCACAATTCCAAACATTAACCAGAAACAGAACTCTCTGGAACACTTTTTTGAGCAACAGGGGTCCAGTGACTCTCAAGCTGGTCCTAGTGGCATTAAAAAAACAAATTAGGGAAGTAACCCAGGGAAAGGACTTGGTACCTGAAGTCTTTATGGAAGGGGATTTCCCTTCCAAACAAAAGCAACTCTTCCATCCTCTCCCCTCCTCCCATCTTCCACACATCAACAACTCTTCAATAAAGGTAAGTGACATGTTATTACTGTTTTATTCTTTATTTTAATACTTTTGGGTGTCTGAAACGGATTAATTTTATTTCCATTATTTCTTATGGGGAAAATAGAATCGGAGTTCGACCAAACCGGTGGTCGACGGGCCCTCTGGGACGGATTACCGACGAGAACCGGGGGTCCACTTTAGAGCTTCAGCTTGTGTTGTCAAAAATGTAGATGATGCATCACAAACTGGTGTAGATACAGTACTAAAAATAACTGGTGGTGCTGATGCTGGTACAGGTGCTGCAGATAGTGGGGGGAGGGAGAGGGTAAGAAAAAACTGCACCATAGAGTGAACCCAGCATCTTTTCCTTTGTCATCATCTGGTGAGCTGTTAGTTATTTGGCTCTTTTTTAATCATAGCTTTAAATACAATCTGCAAACTTCAAGTAGGTCTAATCAGAAATTCAAACCTTGGTGGTCTCCTACTTGTGCTTATGTAGTACATTTGAAGTGTGCTGTGTAGGACCATTATCATTATAATACCTTTTTAAGGGGGGCTCCTTGTCGAGGTAAAGAGGCTATCAGTCTGAGGAATTGGACCTCTTGATCTTCTTCCTCAGACCGAACCTAATTACCCCCCAATCCCCACTCCCCTTTCCCATCATCCCCATCCTCCCTTTTTCATTTCCTCCTCCTCCTCCTCCTCCTCATCCCTCCCTTATTTCCTTCCCATTTTTACCCTGGGAGCTTCTCTCCACAGGCATTCTAGTTCCTAGGTAGGGGGAAGGGTACCGTGGTCCATCCCATTCCATTGAGGATCTTGGCTGTGGTGTAGTTTGCCGTGGAATCTGGATCGCCTGGGGATGTCCCGATCCCTCTCTGATATCCCTGGGGGTGGCTTTGGGTATCTTTCGAGCAACGACGGGTTATCTCTGGAGGCCACCTTTTGGATTCCGGGGGTGGTGGCCGAAGGAGGTATGCTTTGTGGCAGGTATCCCACAGCCCTCTCTTTTGTCCGCCGAGGTGGCTCAGTGGATGTGAGGTTGCTATCCCCGATTGCTGGTTTACTGGCATGAAGGGTAGGGTATGGCACGGGTTCCATGCAGCATCTGCACAACTTGCGGTGTTGAGGTCCTCTTGGGCGCAGAGGGGGATTTACGCCCCTTTCATTCCTCCTAGGAGCTATTCCTCCACGTTCCCCCCTTATTTTTCTTTTTTTTTTATTTTTATTTACTTTTCTTCTTTCTTTTTTTTTCTTAAAAACAAAAAGAAAGAAGTAACCTAACCATGGATGCCCTAAACCATAAACCTACCCCCGGGGCCCTTCTTGATACCACACCCAGTTCTGACCCTACCTCATTAATGGACAACTCTTCGGACACCTCTAATACCCTTGTACTTCTTGCTGGTGCCAGTTCGTTACCTGCTTCAGGTACCGGGGTTCCCACCAGCCCTTTTGACACGTCTGACCTTCGCTCTTCTCTGATCTTGATTCCGGCTTCTCCCTTAATGGTGCGGCAATTTTCAGATTGCTCGCCCGTCACACATCAGACCACCTCCGGTCCCACATCCAAATGACCAAGACCCTTACATGACGATTTGACACTTCCTTCTCATTCATTTCAGAAACAACCAGCACATCACGCACTCCCCTTAAACACTTTGTTTCACACTACTCAATGTACAAAGTTTTTTACTCTAAGACCGACTACTCCAACTACCTATCTTTCCGATCATAGTATTGGTAAAGCTCTCTTACGCCATGTAGGTAAAGATATCTCATTTCACGCTCTCAAGAGTGGCACTCGCATCATCACAGTCCAGAATGCTGGCCAAACTCACGATCTTTCTCTTACAACCATAATTACTATTCCTATCACTATTGACAAGCATCATTCTCTCAATTCTTGTAGTGGTACTGTCATTTTACCCCACACCATTGTCCAACGGAATTTCCAGACATGTGATGATGACATTTTGGAGCAGCTTGAGCTCCAAGACCTCCCTATCCTTAAAGTTGACACTTTTGTCCTCCCTGCCCCTAAGCGAAGACGTTATCCTTGCAATATAGCTTGTTTAACATTTGACTGCCGTGAACTTCCACCTTCGGTCCACATTGCAGGTCACTGTTTACAAGTTCAAAAGCTGACCCCTACACCACAACAGTGTAGAAACTGCTGCCGTTTTGGTTATCCAGCGAAATATTGCAGGTCCATGGCCGAATGCCCAGTCTGTGGTGCCGACGACCATGCCAGTCCTTCTTGTAATCTACCTCCCTCTTCCCTTAACCCTTTGGGGGTCGACAGGCCTTCTCAGGAAAGTGTTCCTGGGGTCAAAAATTTTTAGAAAAAAATATTAATTTTTTCTTATCAAATGATAGAGAATCTTTTTCCGATCATAACGCCACCAAAATTATGAAATTTGATCGAAAACTAATGAAATAATGCTTTCGCAAAGTTATCAGTATCTATGACACTGACCCATCAGTGATTTCACCCACTTCAAGCCCAATTTTCGACAAATTCCAATGTTTGAGTCTCCTAAAATTATAGCTATTTCGCTAGAACTCCATTTCTTCTATCTAATGAGTAGAAGAAACAACCAATTTCATCTACCCAAAATAGTGGTCAGAAAATGGCAATTTTCCAATTTCACACAAATTTCAAACAATGCCAGTTTCAAAATAGGGTCCAGAGTAAACAAGGCAGACATTTCTGGCACTCCTCTTTAAGGGGGGCTCCTTGACGAGGTAAAGAGGCTATCGGTCTGAGGAATTGGACCTTTTGGTCTTCTTCCTCAGACAGAACCTAATTACCCCAAAATCCCCCCTCCCTTTTCCCATCTTCCCCATCCTCCCTTTTCCCTTTCCTCCTCCCCCTAATCCTCATCCCTCCCTTATTTCCTTCCCATTTTTACCCTGGGAGCTTCTCTCCACAGGCATTCTAGTTCCTAGGTAGGGG